>ML812767.1:54482-67565 GCA_009831015.1 Picea engelmannii
TGTCAACTGAAAGAGAATATTCTCCAGGTGGAATATTCTCCCCTAAAATATAGGAGACTGAATAATGACTAATTATGACTAATAAACAAGGAATAACCTTAGGAAAAATAAATCCTAGGTGTGTGTGAAGTAACTCCAACACTTTTGGTGCAGTGCACAGAATGCGCTAAGAAACACAGTGGGTTTGGCGCATGTGCTCCGAAGACACAATTGTCGGTTAAAAAACCTCCACACTTTCTGTTACATGGCCGTGAAAGAAATTTCGGATGAAATTCTCTCAACTCAGCTATGAATTTAGCTTTTTGCAGGTAGGCATGGGCCGGTTATGGTTGCTACAAGTTAAATAAACCAAAATGAAGTGCTCAAACGACCCAAATGGGGGGGAAATTGACACCCATCCCCAGTGGAGTCACCAATCTGTTGCGTTCCTTTCATCACCTAAATGAGAAAAATAAGGACACTTACAAGTCCATTTGGATTAGCTGGACAAGACAATAGTGAATGCAAGAGTTAGAAACATCAAGCATAAGAAATAAACAAAGAACTAATGCTAATAAAAATAAAAGAAACTAAACTAGAGTGCATAAGGGAAATAGAACAAAAATTAAACAACATGCATGCCACCAATGGATAAGTTGTATTAGTGGGAAAACACCAAAGAGAAAAGGAGACTTATGGGTCCCCTCTTCCTCCAAGGGAGGGCTCTTGAACCGCCAATGATTGATCTCTTCTTAAAAGTAACAAACAAAAAGTAAATGGTGAATAAATCCAAAGCCCATCCACTCAAGAGGTGATGTGAATGGCTAAATGAAATGGTTCTTGTATGCTCTTGATGAAGAGAATATAGGAAGAATAACAATACAAATGACTTCCTTGAAAATATAGTGCACCCATGACCTCTTTTTATAGAAAATCTTTGAGGCATTCTTTAACTAATCTTTAGTGTGAACAAGGGGCTCTTTAGCGCACCCTTAGGTCTTTGACCAACCCCCCACTCGGATTCATCTCGGATTTGGGTGTCAAATCGACTTGGGAGATGAACCAAAAGTGGGCGGAAGGCCGACCAAAATCATAAATGCGTCAATCTGAGCTGTGAGCGGATTTTTGTGTCCACAGTCGTGTATCAGTCACATATTCTCTTTTCCAGCATTATTCAACTATCGCATGTGCGCGCGCTGCCTTTGTATCCTTAGCACATGTTGATTTTTTAACCAGTTGTATAGTTTTGTGCCCTTTGGAAATGCATTTTATGGGTTGTGGATGTACTAATGGGTGTTTGAATATGTTGGATTCCTGTAACCATTTGTGGAAGAAATTCCAATGATAACAATTATTACTTTGGATAGACAATTGTACAAGATACTAGAGGTAGATCCACCTACCGCTATTTATTTAATCTCTTATAATAAATGAATTAAGGTCATTTCACAGACCGGGAAGTTTGTCTTCTTGTGATCCACGATTAGATTAAGCATAAGGTCACTGCCACATCCATGGTCTCTACACAGAGCCTCTCTTTGTAGCAGAAGCAAGTGGAGGAGATCGTGGAAGAGTACAGAGAAATATTCTCCTCACCCACTGGTGTACCAATGCACTATCAAGTCAAGCATCCATTTGATCTAACCCATGGTGAACCTCTACCTAATGGAACATTCTATCATTGCTCGTTGATGGAAAATGATGAAATCAATCATCATATCCAAGAGATTCTCCAAAAGGGGCACATCACACCAAGCTCTTCCCCTTGCGATAACCCGATTGTACTGGTGCGGAAGAAGGATGGGACCTAGCGAATCTGCATTGATTACAAAGAATTAAACAAAATCGCAGTCATGAACCAGTACCCAATTCCCATAATTGATGACCTTCTTGATCAACTCAAGGGAGAAAATTTCTTCAGCAAGATTGACCTAAAGTATGGCTACCAACAGGTTCCCATCGAACCAACTAATGTATGGAAGACAACTTTCAAATATAAAGAAGGTCTCTTCAAATGGTTGGTCATGCCCTCTGGCTTAAAAAATGCACTAACCACTTTCATGAGGTTGATGGATGATGTATTGAGACCCTTCACCAACTCTTTTGTGGTGGTATATTTGGATGACATCCTCATGTTCAACAAAAATTGGGAGGATAACATGCATCATATTCAATAGTTTTTGAGCACTCTATGACATCACAAGATATATGCCAACTTGGAAAAATGATCCTTTAGAATGAACATGGTTCAACACTTGGGCTACATTGTTGATGAGAGCGTGGTACATCTTAATCCAACTAATATCAAAGTCTTTCGTGATCGGCTAGCCCCAACCACACTAATCAATCTTTAGAGCTTCTTGGGTCTGTCCAACTTCTACTGACGGTTCATTTTTGGATTCTCCCATATTGCATGGGCCCTCAACCAAGTGACCAAGGGTGGTGGCAGGGAAACATTTGCATGAGGGAAGGAACAACAATGATCATTTTATGATCTGAAGCATCGCTTGTGCTTAGCTCTAGTACTCTCCTTGCCTGATCTGCAACAACCGTTTGAGATTGATACTGATGCATTTGACTATGTTGTAGGCATAGTTCTCACTCACCATGGTCATCCGGTGGCATACAATAGAGAGACACTCTTAGATACTATCCAGAAATACCCCACCTATGACAACGAAATGTATTCCATTGTACAAGCCTGTCGTAAATGGAAACACTACATTCTGGGAAAGGAGACAATCATCCACATTGATCACAAGTCTCTACAGTTCATACATACACAGGGGAAGTTTCAAAACAACTGCCATCAAAAGTGGTCCACCTACCTGTAACAGTTCCATATCAACATCAAGTATAAGACATGGAGCACAAATCATGTCTTTTATTGCCTCATTCAACCTCTCGTGGATGCACTCACCACTGTACTCCATTCCTGTGGACATGAGGAATCTCAGTGGCCCGAACTTTATCAACAATATCTAGACTTTGCCACCACATATCATCTCTTGGGTACAGGTGTGAATGTCACCAATTTTCACATTCAATATGGAATTCTATGCCATTTGGTCCATCTCTGTGTTCCTGGAAGCGAGCGTGCAAAGACAATTTGGGAAGCCCACTACAGTCGAATGGCAAGGCATTTTTTCATGGAGAAAACTGTGGTCATTCTACATAAATGTTTTTATTGGCCAAAATTTCGACAGGATGTCAACAAGTATATCTTATCTTGCACTACATGTTACATTGCCAAGTCAGCTATCAAAAATCAAGGATTATACACCCCTCTTCCTACTCCCAAGAAGCCTTGGGAATCCATCTCTATGGATTACATGTCTGGCCTTCCATCCACCAAGAAAGACAATGATTTTTTATTTGTAGTAGCTGATCAGTTTTCAAAGATGGTCGTCTTCAAAGCCTGCAAGAAGATCATAGTGGTACATAATACCAAGATCTTATTCGAACGAGTGTGGGTCCATTTTTGGATACCACATACCATCATCTCTGACCAGGACAACAAGTTCCTTGACACATTTTGGTCGAGTCTCTGTTCATTGTTGGACACCAAGCTCACTAAACCACTGCTTTCCACTGCCAAACCAATGACCAAAAAGAGTTTTTCAATCAGATGATTGTCTACATCTTGTGCATGTACAACTCTAAGCATCTATGTACATGGTATGAGAGTCTCCCCTATGTTCAACACAGTTACAACATGGCTCTCCATATCTCCATTGGTCATAGCCCATTTCATATGGGGCTAGGATTCCAACACTTGGGTCCCATTGATGATGCACTACCTCTTGCCACCACATAGATATACTCTTTCCATGTTCAATCTGAGACCGACAAAGCCACTAGATTCATTGAGTGATTCATCACATATGCCAACAGGTCCATGATATTTTGAATAAATCCAATGCTAAGTACAAGCAGTTCAATTATCAACACAGGGTACCACACCAGTTGCAGGTGGGAGATAAGGTCTAGTTACATGTGTAGAAAGAGATTCTTATAGGGCCCCATCAGAAGCTCCTCACACTTCGCTATGGACCTTACACTATCACCAAGGTTGTGAGTAGAAATGATTTTGAGCTCAACACTCCACCCTTCCTTGGCTTGCACCCAGTGTTCAATGTGGACCTCCTTCATAGCTCAACCCTGACTGCATGGAATAGGAATCCAATGATCATATAGTGGACACACAGATAAAGGGCACTCACTAGCAGAGGATCCATCTTTATTGGGTTGTCAAGGCAAGGCAGCTTCTGCACCAAGGAAAGTGGCTCACCTGGAGCCAAATTCAGAAGAATTTTTCTCACCTGATGAGGGAACTCGACGCAATGGATACCATTGCTTCCTAAGGGGGGAGAATTGGTCTAGGTGGATATTGGTGGCCACCCACATATTCCAACTGACCCATCTTGATAGTTTTTAGTTCAACACGTTCTTTTGTACTTCTTTGTAATTGTGGGTTAAACACTTCCAGGGATGTATGAATACTTACACATATTCTAGGTGGAGTGTTAATGGATAAATTCGTGAGTGCGGACACAGACAGATCTCCCTAGATCCACCTGGATCTAGAACAAAACGAGACAGAATACTACTCTTTTCCTAGATCTAGATTATTGAACGAACTAAGAGAAATGGATAGTGGACATACCTTATGAACACTTCTCCTTAAATCTCTGTTGTTCCTTGCTCTACCTCAATGCTCTTGGGCTTCCCAATCACGACAATACAAACCAATCGAAGTACAAGCAAATTAATGTATTCAATATCTAGTCTATACATGTGATCAAGGAATCATGTAATAAGATGACATCATCATTATGGGAAAGGGACATATTCATGTATTGATTTAACTGAAAGAGAAATATACAACCTGAGCCTTGATGTCATAGATCTCCTTTCAATGGCTTTTAGTTCTGACACACACACTTGCTCATGTATGAAGAGAATAAACCACATAAGATGACTTTGTTGTTGTCCTTTGCTTCTGTAGCTTCAGTCCTCCATACAGTCTTGCCCTGGTTCTCCAATCAATCTCTTACTAGCTTGCTTCTAGCCTTTCTTATTGTTGTTCTTGTTAACCCTTTCCATGAGAAATCTCCTTAATATATAGTGGAAGATAACTTAGTTACTTGGATAGGGAATGATCCCAAGATATCTGGAAAGTTAGTATTTTTCCAACCATTCGAAAGCCAACTCATCCTTCTAGAAGATTCTTTCTAGAAGGATCGAGAACTCATCCATTTTCCTTCTTTAGAAACATGTTCGCACCCCGACTTCAAGTACAGTGCAAGAAGTTCGCAGTCAAGATGAAGGCAGCCTGCGAGAATTAAGTATTCTCGCAGGAGAGTATATATGCAACCTACGAACTATCTTATAAACTATGCTTTCTGGAAACTGACAAGTGTAACCTTTCTCATGAAAAATGTTCTTAATAAAGAGTTTGATTTTCTATTATAATGACACTGTCATGACATCATCCCGATGACCAAAAATGTGGATAACAAAAATGAGACCTGCTTCTAACATCTAGTCAATCTACTTCTTAACTTTCTCTTTTATCCTAGGGTTAAGATGGTATGGTCTATGTCTAACAGGCCTGGATCCTGGTTTTAACTCAATCTTCATATATCCCATGACTCCCTTAATTCCCTTTAATTATAAAAAATTCTTTGGGAACAAATCCTCATATTCTTGCAGTAAACTCTATATTTCCTGACTGTCTTATTCATCCCAGTAATCTCCCACCAAGGCTATCTTGGGTTGCTCTTTAGTCCCTCTTTTGAGTCTCTTCAATTTTAATGGGTGATTATAGGAACTATCGGTCTAGCTAGGTATGGTATTTTGGATTTCTCTACTCCCCTCTTTCTCTTTGATGACTAGGTTTCTTAGTTCTTCTAATTCGTCTAGGATTTTTGAATGTTTGCCAATTTGATAGAATTCTATAGGCTTTCCAGTTGAGGGTAAGTGGCATTTATTCTAATGTTCTTGGGTATGCTTGGGACAGACTACAAAGTTTGATCTCTTATTGCTATTGGCTGTAAACAAAATTTATTGAATCTTTTGCATAGCTAGTTCAAGTTCAGGGTACTTACTTGTGAATAAGAATTCCTTGCAAAATTGAGCTGCCATTGTTTTCCAATTGTTGGTATGTCGTCTGGTTTCCTCATGTACAAACCAAGCTTTCGGGATTGGGCCTAGAGAATGGGGAAATACCTAAACCCCGTCGTGAGAGGGTATCTCTATGGCCTACCACTATGTTACGAACTGTTCAATGTGTATTCTAGGATCTGATTCTCCGTTGAACAGTTGTGCGACGTGGGGATCCATATGCATCCCTAATTCCAGCTTCTCCTTATTCCTGAACTTTTACTTGATAGCTTGCTTCACCTCATCCCAATTTTTGAGTACGGCTTTGTGAGTGGCCCACCATCTAGAAGGGTTGTTCTGGAAAGCTATATCTAGTACCGATATTCTTTGATCTTCTCTCACATTGTCTTCCATGTCCTGCAAAACATTGTCTAGGTCTGAGGTGTCATTGTATAGTAGGTGTTCTCTAGCTTCGATCCGAATCCATCTGGTCATTCTGACAGTTGCGCATCTCCTTGAGAATCATTCATGCAAACCTTGTTTCCAACTATCAAAAGCCAGTTCTAAATCTTCGTCTGTTGATTGTATACTTCTCCAGCTTACTGATCCATCCATAGTAGGATTTATATAATCATTTCTAGTCCCAGTTGTTATAGTGTACAACTGGTCTAGGTCTTATCCTTCCATATTATTGGTTGTTGGTTCTACGTACCTGGGTCCTACATATGGATCCAAAGGTTGAACTACCTTGATTCTCTCAGCTTCAAAAGTCATGGTGTCTTTCTTTAGGTTGATCACTGCAAAGTTTTCATAGGCCTAATCAATGCCAAGTAGCACATGGTAGGGGTCCTTGTCTCCCATGATCTCAATGACTTCAAAGTCAGCCACTTTTTTTACTCATGCTACATCAATTTCCACATTCTCCAGTCTTCCTATGGGAAATATACAATATTTTTTTTCCATTCTTAACTTAACTGGGGAATATGTCAATCTTGGTTTTCCTAAGGCTTCCCAGGTCTTCTTGGGCAGAATGTTCACATATGACCCTAGGTATAACATGACGTCCTTAATTTCTAAGTCATCTAACTGGGATACTAGTCAGAATTCTTTTTCGGTTCTTACTTTTGTTCGTTGCACTCTCTAAATACTCTTCTCAGGAAGGTTAGCCCTTATCCTTTCTTCTGAGGTTTCTTCATTCCCTAAAACTAGGTACAATGCATTGCATAACTTTTTTGTTAGTTGATCATTCCCCAGAATGTCAGAGAATAACTGAAACCATAGGTCAGCTTCCTTTTGAGGTTGCTCAAGTTGTCTTGGTATGAATACAAGCTTTCTGGGTGTAGGGGATGAAGCAAGGGCTTGCGCCATCTTAGGGTAAAATTTCGACTTGGGGGGGGGTTTCTTGTGTTTCATGACTAGGAATATTTTTGAATACTTCTATGGCATATTTAAAGAACAATGTTTTCTTTAGGGGGTCATACTTGTCTCCCTTAGGTGTTGCTTTCTGGATCTAAGACAGAGTATCAACATCAACTCCTGTCTTCGCCTCTCCTCGAGTGAGGATATTAAGATTGGGAAACTGTCCCTTAGAAATCCTCTTGATCTATGAAATGATAAGGTTAGTTCCTCTTTGTTGTACTCTATATTTCCACTTTGCGATTAACTCTGGACAATATTCAGTTGTGTGTCTATTGGTTCTGCAGTGAGAGCACCATGGTTGCCTTGGATGAGGACAATCTCTATACAACTGACATTGTTCATCACAGTTATAACATATTCTTGGTCCAAGTCCCCAATTTCTTCCTCCTCTAAAGTCTCCTCCAGATCCACCTCCTTGACCTCTTCCTGGTCCCTGTGGGTTTTCATTCACCTTGAATGTTTTCCATTCTAGCCTGTCCGCAAGTTTGTCCAATGCTCTACATTGATTGGTAGTATGCATGGTGGATGCGCAGAATGTGCAGTGTACTGTGTTTGGTACTATCAAATAATTCTACATAATGGGACATTGTCTTGGCCCATGTCTGTGGATTCAACAGATCTCACAATATTCTATTTTTGGTGCTACTTGGCCTCCCGGGAAAGCATGATATGGGGTGGGGTTATGGAATAGTGAGTTCATTGACACTTGCGCAACTCGTCTTGTAGGTATTGCTAGGAGTACCATCAGATTCTGAGGAGATCCTAGTCCCCTCATCCATGGACATTCATTCACCAAATGACCTTCCATATAGCATGCAATGCACCAAACCTGTGGTCATCTTGGTCTAGGTATCGTCAGCTCCTGAATATTTTATGTAAGTGTCAATATCTACCCTTGTAGTTGCACCAAATTCGCATCTACCAGGGGTCTAGCTGCTCTCATGTTCCCAAGGTATCCCTCCATGGATTCAATATTCATTTATTTTTCCAAGGCATCTATAAACGTGGCTATCTGTTGTTGCATTATCTGAATCTGAGTCAAAGGAAACAACCCATGAATGTACCATTCCCTTTTATGTTCTTCATGGATTGGATGTGCCAACCTCCCTATGGAATATTTAAACTTCTGGTTGTACTCCCAAGATGATTCACCTTCCCTTTGTTGAATCTCATGCAACTTAAACAGAGCATGTTGTTCTAACTGAGGCCTTTTGAACTCTTCTATGAACCTCATCCGTACTTGGACAAGTGTGAACACTTGACCTTGTGTCCCTGGCACTCTTGGTTCAATAATATTCATGTACCACTTGAGAGTGCAACCTCTCAAGGTAGTCTGGAACTCAACCAACTTATTCGCATCTGGAGTCCCTCTGGATCTCCAGATGGCTTCGCACAAGAACCAATGTTGGTCAATGTCTTCATCTCCCTTACCCCAAAGTTTTGGGTATCTAGCATTCGAACCTCTCGTATGGTTGGCCATTGTTGAACTTGTTGTTCCTATCAGTATGAATCCTAACGGTTCTTCTTGCGATTTACCAGGGGATCCCAATATCCTCCCTGTACTCACACTTCTTGGTTGTGACTGAATAATTAATTGTACTAGAACAAAATGAGAAGGTAGTATCAGACTTACTGCTTGTATAGAAGGCACTTGGCGTATGGGTGATTCGGGGCTGGCGCCACTGGCTTTGGGGCTGTTTTCTTTGATCTAGGGGGTCTTATTAGCTTCCACTGGGATGATCTCTTCGGCTGGATTCCCTGTATCTCCTATTATCGGGATGAATCTTATCTTTCTCCTCCAATATTCGTTTCATCTTCCTCCTCTCTTACATTCATGCTTTCTCTTTCTCATCCCACCTCTTAGGGACTTCTTTCTCTCCTTGCTTCTCTCTTGTTTAATCTTTGACTGTCCATTCGTTCTTGTCTTCTCATCCTCTATATTTATTCCATCTGTTGTTCCTCTATCTCTCCCGATCCTCCTTCTTTCCTCAACTTTTCAAACTGTCTTGCAGCTTTCTTGATCCTGTCGTGCCACCACTTCTCAACTATGGAAATTCTCTTCAAGGCTCGCTCATCTCTTGAATCCATTTCTTGTTGTTTCCCCCCATTTTTCAAAGAACCCTTCCCCTTCCTCATGCCATGACCCTCACCCTGTCTCGCCCCACCCAAAGCGAGGGTTTTTACACTACCATCTTAGTTGGGGACATAATCAACATCCCATCCTCCATCAAGAAAGACTTAATCCACAAGGGGATTTCCCTCAACAATCTTCCCCTTGTGCCTTTCTTGAAAATTTCCTCTGCTCACAAGAAAGACTAGTGGTTCTCATCTACAAATTTGATTATGTAACCTTCTATCGTGGTGCTAACCTAGAAATCCACAGCTCGTGTGACTAGGAAATCTAGCCTCTGGAGTGATCCTAAATTGTCGATATCCCAAGTGCATATCTTCTTGACCCATCCCTGGAACCCGGGAGATTCTTGGAGCCTCTTTATCCAGTGAAAAAAATCTTCCAGGAATTTAAACTAAAAAATCTCATACTGGTCGCTTGATCTTTCTGAGTAAAAGATTTATTCATGAGTGTTTTCTAGTGATTTTCTTCTTAGTTCCACTTCTTTCCATATGAAGGCATCATAGTTCCTTTCCCACCATTTATCAATACCAGATCTATGGATTGATGTCAAAATCCTCCCTACAGTTTCCCTTTTAACATACGTCCTGGAAATGGAATGATTTTGTTGGCGCATATTTGATCAGAACAGGGTCCTTCTTAGGTTACCAACAAAAGGTATTGTGTAGTCTAGAGCGTTGGCATTTTCATCTCCTCTGAAGAGAAGAAGTCTCACTCGAAGCACTGCTAAGACATATAGATAGGGAAGGGTAGGAAGAAGACTAAACAAGATCCATAGAGCATTTGGGACTCATTCATGTTCTTGCGCAAGAGTCATTAACAGATCTAAACCATCTAAATGCAAGAATTTAACCTACTTATGTTGCGAGCAAAAATTAAACATAGAACCATCAAATAGAACTCATAATCCATAAAGAAATGTTGTAATGCGTAAGTAAAAATACAAAGACACATCATATTTTAAAATATGATCCTTCTTCATATTACCCTTGAGATCTTTCTCTGTTACAGACTCAAAATTACACAAAATGAAATATTACAGACTCTTTCTGGTCTTCTCTCAACTTTACAATGGGTATCAATGACTAATCCCAGAACTTGGGCGACTCTGATCAACATAACCCAACCCAACCTAATGAACCCTTTTACAATTATATTCAACCTTATATAGCTGGGTTATGTCTTCCTTCTCGGCTTGCATGCTTTCTTGTTCTGTTGCAACTATTTTTTTCTTAGCTGGCATTGCGCTGACTTCCACAACTACTTTTTGTTACTCTTTCTCGCATCCTCTGATGAATTTTGCGCGACTCATGCTTAGTAAAAACTTGCACAGTTCTTTCCCAAAAAAAAAGGACCCAACAATGCCCTTATAAGCCTTTATGAATCAGTTTGGAGGAGGATACTTTCCTACCTAAAAGGGCCATGGTGTATACCCTTCCTACTTGCAATTTCTCAAAACCAGTCTTTCCTGGAACCTTGGTCTAAAATGTCACAACCAACCGCCGCAAGTCCAGTCACTATGAGTCATACTGAAATTATATCACCAAACTCTACTACTCATGTTGGATATGGGTCAACAACTTCTACAAGTTCTGATGAATACATGAAACCAACCACTACAAGTTATGTTGGGGGCACATCTCTAGTGACTACTAGTCACACTACACATACATCACCAACCTATGTTAGTCATGTTGTGGATTCATCATCAACCTATGCTAGTCATGTTGGAGGTCTTTCACCAGCCACTACAAGTCATTTTGGGGGCATTCATACGATTGAGAAGCCTAGACGTGTAAGATGTAAGCCCAAGTTCCTTTGTAGGATTTTCAAAGGAGATCACCTTATTCGTTTGTGCCCTCCTATTGTTGTGGTACAAGAATCATGGCCCTTTCCTGGGATTCCTTTGGGTTATGATTCATCTTTGGTTTCCCAACCTTGTTTGGTTTATACAATGGTCATGCCAATGAAATATTCAGCTAAAACCACTCTTCTTTTGGGAGGTGATGCATCTCTTGACCTTGTTTTCTCACATCCTATTCAACCAACGGTCATGCCGACACAATCTTCAGCTGACACCACTCCTGTTTTGGGGAGTGATGCATCTCTTGAAATTTTTGTCTTGCATCCTTTTCAACCAAAGTTTGAAGAAGTAGTCATTTCAATGTAATATTCAGTCGATCCCACTCTTATCTTGGAGAGTGACAAGTATAAGGAAGTTACATTGTTGATGCAATCTTCGGTCAATCCCACTCTTGTTTTGGAGGGTGATGCGTCTTTCGACCACGTCCTTAGAATTTTTAGTCATGTACCTTATGAACAAGGGACCCTTCTGTTGAGTCAATAAAAAGGTACAAATATCCTCCTTATCACCATGGCTTGTGATATAACCTTGACTGACTTTTCTATTAATTAGAGATAATTAGGAAATAAAATGATTAAAAAGACTTCTAGAAATGTTATTAAGAAATATTAGATAATTTTTGAATATTCGGTTTGAATTTTTTGATTTTATTGGATGAATGGACAAATATGGCTAAAATCAAATATTGTGAAGATGCATAGATTATTAGAGGTCAAGGGAATCAGGCAAAAAGAAGTTTTGAGGAATATTGATTCTCTATTTTGTAATATTTATAAATAGTAAAAACAATCCTAAGGATCTCTCGATCCTAAGGATATATTAAATTACCATATCATTGTAATATATGGAGGGCAATAAATCATAGAGAAGGATATAGAAGAAATTTATCCAAGCATTCAAATTTCTGAATTGCTCTATCCAGACAATCTATTGTAAATGTTGTACCAGTTATGGAATTAATAGAAGCTTTGAGCGTTTTTACTATCTTTTCATACCGAGTTTCTAGCAGCAATGCTTCTGAAGACCGTGGACCTAGTCGCAAGGTGTTACTGTCTCAATGTGTAATCATATCAATTTGATTTTAGTTCTGTGATTTAAATCTCTTTGGAATAGTTAAAGATAAATGCGTGAGTGTGTTGATGTTTTCATAAATTAGTTATGCTATTTGATTATAGAGGATAAATGTTTTATTTGAATGCTATCAATTTTTGTTACATTTCTCATCGTTGTAGTTTGTTAATCGACAGTTCCTCTCATTTTTGTGTATGTTGTCCCTTTTATTAAATTAACATTTGTTGTTACTCTCGCTTAAATTTACATTTTCTGTCCCTTTTACTTAAAGTTACGTTTGTTTTCCCTTTGGCTTAAAGGTACATTTGTTGTTCCTTCTTAATTTTACAGTACTTAGTTTTTCTTTCCAGCAGGTTAGAAAATCATTGATAGATTGGTTTATTAATCATTTCTATAGATTGGATTCATATTTCTTAGCTAGATGAATTCATCAATTTGGTTAGTGCCTTTAATTCACAATCATGTTTTAGATTAGATTACAATTCTGTTAAGTGAATTCTTAGTTTCAGAATGA
>ML812767.1:70054-94607 GCA_009831015.1 Picea engelmannii
CAACAAGCAAAAGAAAACAAAAAGAGCTAAGCCAGTAATCCAAAAAGCCAAAAAGACTTGAATCAACCTTACTGAGCTATTGCAAAAGTCAAAACTTGATTTCAAAAAAATTTCAAAATCTGCCCGCAGGCAAACCTTGGACAAAGTGTGAGAAACTAAACTTCTCGCAGGCCAATTAAGTGCAGACTACGAACTATTCGCACTGGAGTATATAAGCAAGGTGCGAACTATCAGGGTTCTCGCAGGCTGTTAATGGGCACAGTGCGGGAATCCCTGAAAGTATTAAAAATTTTGAAAAATCAAGCAAAGATCAAAATCACTTTTGGACCTAGAAGGTCACTCAGGGTATCCTGAGGACTCAAAGATTTACAAATCAGGAGAAAAAGGCAACCAAAGCAACTGGCCACAGAAAATCCAGAAAGCCAAAAGACAAAAGGGATAGGTTCCCCAGCGGAGTCGCCAATTTTGTTAATGGATAAATTCGTGAGTGCAGACACAGACCAATCTCCCTAGATCCACCTGGATCTAGAACAAAACGAGACAGAATACTACTCTTTTCCTAGATCTATATTATTGAACGAACTAAGAGAAATGGATAGTGGACATACCTTATGAACGCTTCTCCTTAAATCTCTGTTGTTCCTTGCTCTGCTTCAATGCTCTTGGGCTGCCCAATCACGACAATACAAACCAATTGAAGTACAAGCAAATTAATGTATTCAATATCTAGTCTATACATGTGATCAAGGAATCATGTAATAAGATGACATCATCATTATGGGAAAGGGACATATTCATGTATTGATTTAACTGAAAGAGAAATATACAACCTGATCCTTGATGTCATAGATCTCCTTTCAATGGCTTTTAGTTCTGACACACACACTTGCTCATGTATGAAGAAAATCAACCACATAAGATGACTTTGCTGTTGTCCTTTGCTGTTGTAGCTTCAGTCCTCCATACAGTCTTGCCCTGGTTCTCCAATCAATCTCTTACTAGCTTGCTTCTAGTCTTTCTTATTACTGTTCTTGTTAACCCTTTCCATGAGCAATCTCCTCAATATATAGTAGAAGATAACTTAGTTACTTGGATAGGGAATGATCCCAAGATATCTGGAAAGTCAGTATTTTGCCAACCATTCGAAAGCCAACTCATCCTTGTAGAAGATTCTTTCTAGAAGGATCGAGAACTCATCCATTTTCCTTCTTTAGAAACATGTCTGCACCCTGACCTCAAGTACAGTGCGAGAAGTTCACAGTCAAGCTGAAGGCAGCCTGCGGGAATTAAGGATTCTCGCAGGAGAGTATATATGCAGCCTGCGAACTATCTTTTAAATTATGCTTTCTGGAAACTGACAAGTGTAACCTTTCTCATGAAAAATGTTCTTAATAAAGAGTTTGATTTTCTATTATCATGACACTGTCATGACATCATACCGATGACCAAAAATGTGGATAACATGGAGACTGGTGGCCTCCCACCTAATCCAACTGGCTTATTTTGGACGTTTTCATGTCATCACATCTTTCTATACTTCCATGGCCATTTTGGGGCCCTAAATAGTGTTTTTCTGTCTTTCCATAGTCAAACTATAGAATGAGTTATAGTTTAATAGTGAAATGTGTATTTCTCGAAAATACCTTTCCAACGGGCTATCACGCGCTTAAAACAGAGGTCGTATGAAAAAGTTACAACCCCAAGAAGTTGAGGTACCAACTTACCCATCGATGCCCACATGAATTTTGGCGTTTCACCTCCTAGGGTTAGGTTTTTGGATGTATATGGTTTTTGAATTCATGACTAATGTTGAAAAGGCCCCTGGAACCTCATTGTAATAATTATTCTTAGACAGATACACGTAGAAACCACATCTCTTCTCAGAGATAACTACCACAATTCGAGCAAGTTGTTTTAGTTCTACAATTTTACAGTTTCAACCTATTTCATTTATTCAATAGAATATATTGTTCACTGGATATCTATGTTGTTCTCCATATCTCTGTGTTTATTGTATTCAGACTGTTAATCAGTTCGTTCTGCTCCTAAATCTAGATCAATGAATCTTGATCCAAAGGCAGTTCTAGTTGTATCAAATCCAGAAACATTTCTAAGGAAATCAAAGCTTATTCAAGGTCAGTCATCATCATCTAAAGGTAAGCCTTTATCTAAAAAGTCAATTCTTATTCTTTAAGAGCTAATTCATGTTTCAGAAGAAAATGTACTTGATGAGAAAGTTATATTAGAGGTTGTTCCTTTAGGAAAACATGCATCTATTCCTTTAGAAGAACATACATATGAAGTAATAAATACTTTTCCTTACCTTATTAAACATGAAGATGAGGACGAATCACTTTTTCTAGGAAAACCCATCAAATATCTACCTAAGTTTACTAAAGAGGAAATAGAGCAAATCCTATCTTCACCTTTTCCTCAGTTGTGCATACCTAAAGGAGTTAAACCTAAGATACATTTTTTTAGTAATCCTCTTATCATAGAAGAATTTTTTAAATATGAAGAAGCTCATCCCCAACAACCTGCATCTTCTACATCTCCCCTATTGTCTCCTCCTATAACTCAAATCATAGTTTTACCAACAATGTCCAATGTTCCAAATCCACCAAACAAAATGGATGTTATTATTGCTGCTAGATATGCCCCTCTGGTTTTACCTCAAAACTTAAATCCTTTTTCAACTGGAGATTACCGGAAGTATTTACCTAGATTCAATGGAGAAGGAGATTTCACTGACGAGGAACACCTAGCATCGTCCTACAGTTTTGCAGACAATTTTAACATAGATCATGATGATGTTTGTATGGGAGTGTTTTTCCAAAGCTTGGATGGAGAAGTGAGAAAGTGGTTTAGAAGTATTCATGCAAATTCTATTCCTAATATTGAAGTTTTAGATGATATTTTTCTGAGACAGTGGGGCGATAAAAAATATTATTTCTACTACTTTACTGATTTTGGGGCTTTGAAAAATAAGAATGGTGAATCCGTGTCAGATTTCACTAAAATATTCAACAAGATGTATAGAAACTTCCCAACTGAAATCAAGCCCATTGAAACCTCTGCTAAGATCACCTTTTCCAATGCATTTGATGTTTATTTTTCTTTGCTACTAAGAGAAATGAGATATGCTACTTTATTCCTAATGCAAGAATCAACTATGGAAGTGGAGGAAAATATTCTATCTGCTGAGAAATTAAAATCCAATCCCGATAGTGACAGAAATAAACATAGAGAATATGTTCCTTCTTCTTCCAATGCACCAACAATTGACCCAAAAATTGAAGAGATGTCCAAAATGCTCAAAACCTTAACATTAGAACTAGATAGGATGAAATTGGAAGGAAAACAAACAACAAATAGACCTTCTCAAGATGGTGGGAACATAAATCCAAATAAATATAGGAGACCAGATAATTCCCCTCAGATATTATAGAGGGAGAGAAGGAACAATGAGGATCAAATAATCTTTCCCCCTTTCCAAAATAATGCAATTGAGTAGATTGAAGAAAATGATGATACTGAGGATAATTCTGAACTTATTTTTAATGAAGAAGATATACCTTATAGCCATTTGACCCAACATGAATTTGAATATTCTTTGGTATTGAATCAGTTTTATAAGAGCAAAGAGGAGGAAGAAATTTTTCAAAATGAGCCTCAGAAGAAATATGTTTTGAGACCTAGGAAAAATGAAGAAAAGTCAAATCCACAAACACAAATTAAAAAATAAAATGCTCCAACTAAGAAAGGGTCAATCAAAGATGAAGGAAATAAACCAGACCATCATGTCATCAAGGTTGGTGTTTCAAAGGTAAAGGAGACAGAGATACAATTGGCTCCTTTTAATTTGGAGCATGAAATTAGTAAAATTAAAATACTTGTGCCTCTAGTAGAGTTAATGAAGGATAGTTATTTTAAGGATTCTATCTTGAATATATTGCAGTCCACTGCATATGTTATTTCCTCAAAAATAGTGAACTTACAAGATGAGAATCCTACTATCATGATTGGGCCACATATCGAGGAGAAATTTGATTCTTCACCACCGTTTTATATATCACTGAATGTACATGAAAATATTTTGCAAAATCGTCTCATGGACTCTGGAGCTTCTCATAATGTAATTGCAAAGGTAGTTATGGATGAGTTGGGAATCATGATCTATATTCTTTTGATTCTAAGAGGGTTAAATGTTTTGGAGTTAGTAAAGAATTGGTTTTGACATTGTCTCAACTTCCTATGAAAAGTGTTGGTATGGATATTATAGTTGTTGGCATACCACCAAAGTTTGGAATGCTACTATTCGGATCTTGGGAAAAGAAGGTAGGATTATATTTGCAAATGGACCTAACATATGATATCATTCTTATCTTTGGAGGAGAAAACAGGAAATTATATAGAGAAGTCTAGTTGGATTAAATAATCAGTGATCATGATAACCCAGGGAATCATCCTATTTATGTAGTTGATGATGAAATTGGTTCTTCTATATTACACATCAGTAATAATGAAATTGGAAAATTTTGATAACAAGTTCATTTGTAAAAAGGAAAAAGAAATGGAAAATATTTATTGATGATTCATATTCTAAAGAAGGATCCGATGTTGGACTTATGATCATTTCTACTTCCAAAGATGTTATATCTATGTCATATAATATTGATTTTGACACCACTAATAACATTGTAGAATATGAGGCTCTGTTGTTAGGGTTAAGAGCTTCTAAATATATGGGAATCGATAAATTGGCAGTCTTTGGTGACTTAGAGTTAGTCATTCATCAAATTAGAAATCTCTATCAGACCAAGCATCCAATATTGAAACAATATAGAAATGAGGTATGGGACGTGGTTGAGAATTTATTTTTGGCTTTCGACATAAGATTTGTTCAGAGAAGTTTCAATAAACATGTAGATTCATTAGCATTAGCAGCTAGTAGCTTCAGGACTCCCTTGTGTCCTAAATTAAGGTATGAAGTTGAATTAAGGAATAGGCCTTCAATCCAAGATAATGTCAAACTAAAACAAATTTAGTGACGATTGTCAATTGAAAATATTTTTAGAATGAATAGAGGAATTCTTTTCATATCACAAAGATCAAGATGAGGATGTAAGCGAAAATAAAAATGACAACAATTTTTTGAATATGATTGCAAATCACGAAATAATTGAGTTGAAAAGTAATCATACTACTAAAGGCCTAGTCCCATTAGAAAGATTTTTTAATAGCATTGATGTGTGTGTGAAACCCTCTATTCACTCTTTTGAAGAGAAAGCTATTATATAAAACATAGGGACTGAGTCAAAACCTAAACTTCTTAAGCTTTCAAAATAATTGCCTCGTGAAATAAGACAAAAATATCTTGATTTTGGGAAATAATTTTCAGATATCTTTGCCTCGACATGTGAAGCTTAAAAACATATGATAGAAACATCATCAAACATGGAACTCCTCTAAATAAGAATACAAATACTTTGAAGAATAAATCAAGAAATGTTAATCATGTGTTGCTTCTTGTGATTGAGAAAGAAGTGAATAAATTGTTGTATGCAAAGATCATTTTGTCATTAAGATATTTTGATTGGATTTCTAATTTAGTACCTATGAGAAAGAAACCTAGGTAAATTAGACTCTGTGTGAACTTTAGGAACCTCAAAATATTATCCTTAAAATATAATTACCCATTACCCAAGATGGATCACATTCTACAAAGGGTTGTGGGTGCCCAGAGAATCTCAATGATCGATGGATTTTATGGATACAACCAGGTATCACTACATGAAGAAGATAGGGATAAAACAACCTTCACTACACCATGGGGTACTTTTATGTATGATAAAATTCCCTTTGTCCTGAAGAATGCAAGAGAAACCTTTTAGAGGGCCATGGACATTTAATTCATAGGAGAGAAGGATAATTTTTTTTATTATCAATTTAGATGATATAATTGTCTTCTCCAAGTCCGATGAATAACACCTACAACATCTTAGGCATACATTCAGAAAGTGAAATAAATATGGGTTTTCATTGAATCATAAGAAGTCTCACTTTTCCAAGACAGAAGGGAAAATCCTTGGCCATATTGTTTCTCTAAGGGGTATAAGGATTGATCCATCCATATTTGAAGCCATACAAAAGATTGGCATACCAAGGAACAAGAAGGAGATATAATATTTTCTAGGTAAGATCAATTTTCTAAGAAGGTTTATTCCCAATGTTGCAGAGATTGTAAAATTTATAACTACTATACTTCAAAAAGTTAGGAAGATTAAATGGAATTTGGAAGCAAGAAAATATGTTGATACCATCAAGCAGGCCCTTACTGAAGCACCTAGAATTCTCTTTTTCTTTCGAGAACACTATAGCTATTGTACTTTTGCATAATAAATTTGATGGAATTGAGTAACCAATTTCATTTTTTAGCAGGGAATTAAGAGATGTAGAATTGAAGTACAACATCATTGAAAAGCAGACATATGCTTTGGTAAAAGAATTAAAATCCTTCAAAACATATATTTTGTATTCTAAAGTGGTTGCTTATGTGACTAGTAGTATTGTGAAGGAAATCTTAACACATCTTGACAGTGATGGAAAAAGGGGCATGTGGATTGCTAAGATATTGTAATATGAACTAGAGATTAAACCTACCAAGTTGGTGAAGGGACAAGATTTGGAGAAGTTTTTGGCAGAGTCAAACTATAAATCTCTTGGAATAAATTATTTTTCCTCTTCTGATGGAGTTTCTCAAAATCATGGAGAGATATTTGACGAGATTATCAAGAAGCACAAAGAGATATTTGTTGCCAGAGGATTCTCTCAGGTGGAGGGAATAGATTATGAGGAGACATTTTCTCATGTTCCTCGATACACTTCTATTCGGACAATTATTTCCCTTGCAACATCCATGGGTTAGAGATTACATTAGATGGATGTAAAGACAACCTTTCTCAATGGATAGATTGAGGAAGAAGCATACATCGAGAAGTCAGATGGTTTCCTGATACATGAGAAGGAGTCTGATGTGTGCAGGTTGAAGATGACCTTGTATGTAATCAAGCAACCACCTTGAGCTTGGTATGCGAGGATTGATGGAAGCCTGATGATTTTGGGCTTCATCAAAAGTGTTGTCGATCCCAACCTATACTACAAGATTGTTAATGGTGAGTCCCTGATTCTGGTCCTCTATACTACATAGATCCTTATTAGTAATGCAAGTATGTGTTGGCCTCTGATTTTGAGATGAAGGAACTTGGTATGATGCACTAATACTTGGGACTAGAGGTGTGGAAGAGAACTGATGAGATCTTCCTAAGTCAGGGGAAGTACATAGTTGAGATATTGAAAACATTTGGGATACTAAACTGTAAACCCATGGCTACACAAATGGTGATGAATCTGAAGAAACTAAGTGTGTATTCTTCCGATTCCGATGATATTGACCTGACCCTATAGAAAAAACTGATTGGATCGTTGATGTATCTAGTTAACACCAGACTAGATATTTTCTATGCAGTGAGTGCACTTAGCCAATTTATGAGCCAACTGAGTCAGACACACTGGATTGTTGTGAACCATGTGTTGAGATACCTGCGAGGAAAAATTGGACATGGTCTGAGATATACTTCTAGTATTGATATGATATGGCAGTGATATATTCACTTTTATTGGGCAAGGAGAACAGTGGACATAAAGAGCACATTCGGGTGTTGCTTCACTTTGGGATCTTCCATGGTTTCTTGGTGCAGTAGGAAACAAACTTTTGTGGATTTGAGCACAATAGAAGCAGAGTACATTTCATTAAGTATGACATTTGGTGAAGCAGTGTGGATTCACAAGCTCCTTGCAGATTTATCCGAACATGTGCTGGATTCCACCATTATTCATTATGGTAACAAAAATTTTGTGAAGATCTCTGATAATCCAGTGTTTCATGAAAAATTGAACCACATCGAGATCAATTACGATTACATCTGAGATATGGTGTAGAGGAAGGAAGTATTAGTGCAGTACTTTCCTACAGATGTGCAGGTTATTAATGTTCTTACCAAACCAGGACGAAGTTCAAGTACTTCCATGATAGACTTGGTGTGGAAGAGAATGCCTCCCTCGCTGAGAGGGAGTGTTGATATTTTCATCTTCCTGAGACATTCTCTAGATCGTAGTCCTCTTTGACTGAGTTGATTTGATCTGTGATGACACTTATCCGAGAAGAGATAAGTGTGTTTGGGCTTATATCCCAATGTCACATGTGGAGAGCACATGAGGACATGTCAAGGGATTTGACCCTTGAAGGCATACACTATGGGAATTGACCCTAGTGTTTGTAGAGGGTGTAGTCTCTAGAAGTCCACATGGGAGTTCCATGTGTGACAAACATTCTCCAAATCATACTCCTCTGTGAATTGCATTGAGTTGATCTGTGAGGACACTTATTCGAGAAGGGATAAGTTCATTTGGGCTTATATCCCAACATCCCATGTGGAGAGCACATGATGACATGTCAAGGGAGTTGACCCTTGACATCACACACTATGGGAGTTGACCCTAGTGTTTCTAGAGGGTGTAGCCTCTAGAAGTCCACATGGAAGTGCCATGTGTGACAAACATTTTTCTACTATGGTGGTTGTGTACCACTGGATGAGACTGTGTGTCTCTGGACAATAGTTGTGTACTACTATGGAAAGATACATACCTAGCTAAGAGGGAGTGTTGATGTTTTAGCATTAGGGATAAATTCTCCTAGATTGGGTTGCAGACCAAGGGAGATAGGATACATTTATCATAAATGTGCACTTGTGGTAAATGGACCCAGACGTAGTCCTTCCTTAATCATGACAAGGAATAATATGGACTCAACGTGCTTGAAGTGCTTTCAACGTGTCAGTTAGCATCAAATAGACATTCACTCACAGGTGTGTACTTGTGGTGAAAGATCTTAGTGTGGTATTTGTCCTAGTCATGGTGATCTGACAAGGAATAATAAAGACTCAAGATGTTATATGCTCTTACATGCGGACCCTATTGGAACAAATATTGAAATTTAGGCTTTCGGTAGCTTAAGTGGAAATTTTTTATAGTGTTTAGGTACTGAAAGTGTAGACTTTCAGTAGCTTAAATATCACGTTTCATATTCCCTTAGCTGTCGAAAGTGTAGACTTTCGGTAGCTTAAATCTCACGTTTCATATGCCCTTAGCTGCAGAAAGTGTAGATGTGTGTTTACCCAAAAATCAAGTCATGATGAAGTACTAAAAGAATGCAATAAACGACAATAAAATCGCTATAACAAGGTTTTACATAAATGACATGTCACCATTTCGGGTTTTCGGTAGTCAGGGGTTTGGGCGACATAAGCTTTTGACCATTCCTCTATTTCCCCGAAATCCGAAAGCCGAAATCGGGGTTTTGGGCCTTTCGGTGGCTTATGGAGCTTTGAAATCGCACTGTTAGTTGTCGAAATCCAGGACTTTCGATGGCTAATATACCCCTGTTTTCGGCTTGTTAGCCACTGAAATCACAGGTTTTTCCAAAAAACAACTACCTGTGGGAAAACTCACTTTTCTCAACCTTGGAGAGGTCGTTTTACACGTTTGAATAGTCGATTGACATCTAAAACTCCTAATATTTCTAGTGGTATCTTCAGATACGAATTTAGAGATTGGGAAGGTAGGAAAAAGTTCCTTGCAAGATGGCACTGCAAACATGGCCCAGAAATGTAGGAACGCGCCCAGATTTCAGTTAAACAACTGCCAGTTCATTTCTCAGTCAGTTTTGAGTTAGTTTCTCATCTGTTATACGTTGAAGGCTTATATATTGTATATCTCTTTGATGAGATAAATGGGGGGGACCTCTTTTGAAGAGGGATTCTATTGAAAACTGAGTTATTTTGAAGATCTGGAATGAGGTAATGTTGGAGACATGTGTTCACTTGATATGTGAGATTCATCATGGTCGATTCCTTCAGTATGTTCTTTGTCTTGTTTCATTCATATTGTCTATATCTTATTTTATCAACCAAGTTAAAATTTGTTTGGAATTCATTTTGCATGCTCCTTACACACGGTTGATATGTGTTGTGTTTCAATGATGACTAGTCAGAATTCGCTCAATATTAGTGCTTTGCACCTAGTTATTAGCCTCCAGTCTTTTTCCTCTAAAGTTGTAGTGAAATTCATCATTGTTAGATGCTTTCACTGTGATGGTATTTTCCTTTTCTTTTCTGCTACCATATATTGATTATTGATTTCTGAAAGATATACTTACTTTGCCTCATTTCCCTCAAGTAACATGATCACTGCTATTACCACTTTTCTTTGGTTTTCACTTGAATCCATCGCCCAATATGCCTTTTCAAATCTGTGCAACCACCAACCTTATCAAAATATATTTTGTTATAATAAATCTAGCCTTCTTACTGTGATTACTGAATATTCTTTGAGTAAAGAGCCTTTGGCTATTGAGAGAGCCCTCTCTGAATGTATTAGGTCAGAAACACACTCTAAAACAGGTTCCAGGTTACCTTGGGGATTGTCTTGCAGCAACCCAAGTCAAGTTCCAAGAAATGATTTATTATCTTATTAAAAATGTGCTAAGGCTTGGCTCTATTACAGCCTAGAGTTAACTCTTGTGACAACATTTTCTGGCGATGTTGTCGGGGACGGAGGACAAAGTGATCTTCCCTGGGATACGACAAAATTTTATATCTATCTCTTGATGGTGAACAAGGGATAGGCATTCAATTGGCTCGATCATTCACCTGGTGACTCCTTGGTTCGAAGACTCTACATGATTCATTGGCGACTCCACTGGTCTCAAAATGTCAAGTTCGTTCGCTGCTCGGATTGCTGCAAGGTTTGCTCCTCTAGAATTTACAAATGTTTATGGTTTTCCAAACACTATTTTAGACATTAAATTTTGGGAAGATGTCCTTCCTAAATTTGGATAATATGCGGATGACAATCTCGCTCATCACTTGTTTGAATTCCACAAGCTCATGGATGAATTAAATATACATCATGAAGATGTCCTCATGAAGTTGTTTATGTTTTCATTGGAAAGAGATGCTAGACTCTGGTATAAAGCTTTACCCATTCCAGTATTCCTTCATTGAAATATTTTCACATACGTTTTCATCAACATTGTAAAAGAATCTACTCAGCTGAAATACTTTTTGAAGATTGTTGTAATATAGATTTTATAAGACAAAAAGATCAAACAAATCCTCTTGAAGAGGAGGAAGAAATATCATAAATTTCTCAAGTTGATGAAGATGATGAGTATGAGGAAGAGTTGGATCATAAAGAAGTTGGATATGATAGCTCTTGTGGACATATTCAAGAAGAATACATTCAGCGTCACGACCAACCTGCAGAAGAGAAAGGAAATAATTGTTGTTTTATCCAGAAAATACAGAGACCACCTTCTCCTTTGACTGAAGAAGAAATAGATCTACTCCTGCATAGTCATGTTATAGACCTTGCTTACACAGATTTGCAGTGTATACACAGTCCCAGATATGGGAGTCATACTTCTTCCATTTCAAAAAATGTAAATCTGTTTTTTTAAAATGACAGTCATGTGTTTGATCAAACTCTACAGGAAGTTAATGGACCTATTTATGATGATGATTTCCAGCCAGGAAATCATCTTGTAAGCCCTATTTTTCTTCATGAAGAGGATAGGGTTGTCACATTTAATAGTCTTGAAGGAAGTTTGTTGTTCAAGGATGCCTTAGACTGTGATTTGGAGGAGTATAAATCTGAGATAGACATCATGCCAAAGAAAGGAACAGAATTGCCCATGCTTGAGAAATCCACAATCGATATTCTGAGAATTTGTCTGATTGATGACACTCCTGAGTTATCTGTTGAACCTAAATATGATGATTACACTGATGATTATAATATTGTTTCTCTAGAACAATTTTTTGTAGGTTTTTCATGGGGGAATGATGATGTTTAGACAGATGCCATATCAAATGAAGGATGTTTGGATATCCTCTTTGAGGAAAAATAAATTGGAGCATGCAATAGTATTTGATGAAGCTTGTTATTTAAAACCTCAGGACCATGCAATTTTTCATGATCCTTTTGTTGACCTTATAGATTCATTTATTGGAGGAGCACGCTATGTCATGGATATTTTGTCACAGGAATCGATGAAAAGTTTGAACATTCATGATCAACATCATGTCATATGTGAGTTGTCAGTTTCCTTTTTCAGCTTGCTCAAAGCAAGTGTGAGCAAATTTCAAATAAGTAGACAGTTATTGGACAGGCTTCACTGGCATTTTTGTATCATTTTATTCAGTGGGAATTTTTCAATAATTAGAGTAGGTGATGTATATAAATAAGATTGAATTTGAGCATTAGAGTACAACAGTTGTCTTAAGTACGTTTCCAGTTCAGTTTGGCATCCTGTATGGTTTTGATTTAAGCATTACAACTCCATAGCCCAATGAATGCATAAGCGGTTTTTTGTTTCGGAAAGGTGCAAGCAAAGTAAGAGGGTTCAGCGTTTGATAAGGATGATCTCAGGTCACCCAATGGATGATGGAACTTGGTGTATTGTTCTTGGTGCTTTGCAGGAAAGCACCAACCCTAGTTGGAGCCTATGTTGGAACAAATATTGAAATTTTGGCTTTCGGTAGCTTAAGAGGAAACAATTTATAGTGTTTAGCTATCGAAAGTGCAGACTTTCGGTAGCTTAAGAGGAAAATATTTATAGTGTTTAGCTACCGAAAGTGCAGACTTTCGGTAGCTTAAATCTCATGTTTCATATGCCCTTAGCTGTTGAAAGTGTAGATGTGTGTTTACCCAAAAATCAAGTCACGAGGAGGTACTAAAAGAATGAAATAAACGACAATAAAATTGCTATAACAAGGTTTTACATAAATGCCACGTCACCATTTCAGGTTTTCGGTAGTTGGGGGTTTGGCCGACATAATATTTTGACCATTGCTCTATTTCCCCGAAACTCGAAACCCAAAATCGGGGTTTCGTAACTTTCGATGGCTTATGGCACTCTGAAATCGCACTATTAGCCGTCGAAATCCATGACTTTTCATGGCTAAGATACACCTTTTTTCGTCCTGTTATCCACCGAAATCGTAGGTTTTTCCAAAAAAAAACTGTCTGTGGGAAAACTCCCTTTTCTCAACCTTGGAGAGGTCATTTTACATGTTTGAATAGTCGATTGACATATAAAAATCCTAATATTTCCAGTGGTATCTTCATATACTAATTTAGATCTCAGGAAGGTAGGAAAAATTCCCCAAAATATGGCGCTGCAGACATGGCCCAGAAATGTAGGAACGTGCCCAGATTTCAGTTAAACAATTGTCAGTTCGTTTCTCATTCAGTTTCAGGTAGTTTCTCATCTATTATACATTGAAGGCTTATATATTGTATATATCTTTGATGAGAGAAAGGGGGGGGGCCTCTTTTGAAGAGGGATTCTATTGAAAACTGAGTTATTTTGAAGATTTGGAATAACGTAATGTTGGAGACATGTGTTCACTTGATATGTGAGATTCATCATGGTTGATTCCTTCAGTATGTTC
This sequence comes from Picea engelmannii, assembly GCA_009831015.1. Classification (NCBI taxonomy): domain Eukaryota; kingdom Viridiplantae; phylum Streptophyta; class Pinopsida; order Pinales; family Pinaceae; genus Picea; species Picea engelmannii. The sequence continues at coordinate 83,629 of ML812767.1, forward strand.
TCTATCTTGTTACATTCATATTGTTTATCTCTTCTTTTATCAACCGAGTTAAAAAAAAATTGGAATTCATTTTTCATTCTCCTTACACACGGTTGATATGTGTTGTGTTTCAATCATGACTAGTCATAATTCACTCAAGATTAGTGCTCTGCACCTATTCATTAGCCTCCATTCTTTTTCCTCTAAAGATGTAGTGAAAATTCATCTTTGTTAGATGCTTTCACTGTGATGGTATTTTCCTTTTCTTTTCTGCTACCATATCTTGATTATCAATTGTTGAAAGATAGACTTACTTTGCCTCATTTCCCTTAAGTAACACGATCACTACTATTACCCCTTTTCTTTGGTTTTCACTTGACTCCATCACCCAATAGGCCTTTTCAAATCTGTGCAACCACCAACCTTATAAAAATATCTTGTGTTATAAGAAATCTGGCCTTCTTACTGTGATTACTGAATATTCTTTGAGTAAAGAGCCTTTGGCTATTGAGAGAGCCCTCTCTGAGTGTATTAGGTCAGAAACACACTCTAAAGTAGGTTTCAGGTTACCTTGGGGATTGGCTTGCAGCAACCCAAGTCAAGTTCCGAGCAATGATTTATTATCTCATTAAAAATGTGCTAAGGCTTGGCTATATTACAACCTAGAGTTAACTCTTGCGACAACAAACCAAAAGTGAGCTAATATTAGAGAGAGTTAATTGGCTCAGAGGGAGAGTCGGAGACGGAGTTTCTCCTTGGTTCAAGTGGGAAGGACAGGCAAGTGTCATGAGTCTAGGGTGAAGTTTGTATACCTCAAAGACAATCTTAGCATGTTGCAGAATGTCTCCCTCGTTGAGAGGGAGTGTTGATGTTTGGACAACATCAGGAAGACATTCTCTTAGAATAATAATTAATACTATAATTATTGATTATTAATATCATATATAATAAGTAAATGATAATAATAAATAGTTATTGGTTATTCAAGGGACGCATACTCTCATGGATGTTCACCATATGTGTTCCTGTATATGGAACACTCATCATTGTAATAATATATCGATCATATCTTAAATGAAGAAAAACAACAGAGCCCTGGTGGTGTGTTACTTAAATGTATTGATGAAAAAGAATCCTACAAGGTAATCTCAAAATTCCATAAAGTTTAGTGTGGAGGTCATAATTTTTGGAAGGCCACAAAATATAAAATTATGAGGGATGGCTATTATTGTCCCGCATTATTCACATATGGTTTTTCCAAGGTTAGGGTTTGTGTTGAGTGTCAAATATTTTCTGGAAGGAAGAATTAAATCCCCTACCTTTGAAGCCTATTGTGGTGAATGGTCCTTTTCAGTAGTGGGGACTAGATTTTATAGGTGAGATATATCCTCACTCAAGTGGACACCATAGGTGGATCCTCACAGCCACAAACTATTTTACAAAGTGGATAGAATTTATTCTAACCAGGAACGCAACAGACAAGGCAATTATCAATTTCCTGGAAGAAATTTTTTTGGCTAGATTTGGGTTCCTTGAGAAGATTTTTGCTGACAATGCTTTAGCCTTCAAGTCTAGTCCTATGGTCAATTTTTGTAATAAGTGAAACATTACTCTTAAACATCCAACATCATACTACCCACATGGAAATGGGTTAGCCAAATATTCAAATAAAATTCTAATGAAGATCATAAAAATGTTGCTAGCAGAAAACAAGAAGGCCTAGGATTCCAAGTTAAATTATGTATTGTGGGATGACAGGATTAACACCAAAAAGTCCATTGGAACCTCCCCCTTTCAATTGTTGTAGGGAACTGATGTAATTTTTCTTGTTTAGTTAGGCTTTCTAGTAATGATTTTTTTGCGGGATGAAGATGAAGAACCCAATGATATGAAAAGAAGGATTTGTCAATTGATAGAAGTACAACAGACCAAAGAATTGTTGAATGAAAAGGCTCAGATCTATCAGAACAAATTCAAAGCCATTTTTGATAGGAAGACAAAGAAAGATAATTTTATCGCAAGAGATCTAGTCTTAAGGTGGGATGATAGAAGAGATTATAAGGGAAAACATGGTAAGTTTGATTATATTTGGTTTGGTCCATTTAAGGTTACAAAATTTCTGGAAAATAACACTTTTATCCTACAAAATATTGAAGGTGAAGATCTATTTGGAGGCCCTGGGAATGTGCACTTTATCAAACATTTATTTTACTAAAGTTGTTGGTGGCTTAAATTCACTATAAATATCGGTACGGTTTGAAATATATTAGATGAATAAATACTCCTTAGCCCAATGAAAAAGAACTAGTATAGAGTTTCTTATCAGAATCATTTTTCAATTTGCTTCAATTTCGTTGGTCAGCTTGGTTGGTAGTATTCAGTTTGTCTTCATCCTACATTATTTAATAAAAAAAGCAGTTGGTTATAGTTTTGTAGAATGAGTTTGGAAGAAGGAACTTGGTTAAAAATTTCTTGGAGCCTCACAAGAAGGACTCCATCCCCAGTTTGAGACAGGTGTTAGCACCTAATTTGCAGTGATAAAAATTTTAATTTTTTTTCTTACCTTTTCCAAAGTTCTATTGGGTTAGTATGGTCTGTTTGAGTCAGTTTGGTTTGTTTGTTCTAGTCTATTGTAAAAATTTACAATATTTTATAAGTCTTAAGGGGTGTCTTTCATGATTCACGTTCAGGTCAAAAAGTCAGTTTGTTTTACGAAAATCATGGTTTCCCAATAGAAAAGTTACAAAATAAAAAATCGTTACCTTTGTTGAATTTATGAACATCCAATAGCGAAATTTATGAACATCAGATAGTGAATTGTCAATACTAGAAGTTCTACATTAGGGTTTAATAGGTAATTAAAGGTTATAATTATATTGAATAAGTCATGCATATCTCGATTGGTGGTTCACTTGAAAGGTTATCATATGATGGTAGATCCCGATATTGATATCTATGTCCTCCGACAAATCATCATCGATCTTTGACTTCTCAATTTCAAAATTAGTTATCCACACCGCCCAATCATTATAATGATTGCACATTCATGATGTGAATTTGATGCATATCGATTGTAGTGTTTAAAAATGATGAATTTTTATACCCTTTTCTTACCTTAAACTTTAACCATATCCACTAGTTCTTCTAACTATCGGCTTAGCGAGTTAGAAAGACAAAATTTGTAGTTTGCAGGAAATGGGTAAAGGAGGAAATGTTGTATGTGTGTAAATAGAAGGAATTAGGCTACTAGGACCATATTCCAAGTCTGTTGATCAATTCAAATAGGATGGTTGGTTCTCTCTATGCGAAAAACTTTGAGGATATAATCCAGAGGTCACCAGAGAATTTCTAGAAAAAATCGATGGCAGCAAGGTCAAAATTAGATATTTGACTCTACAGGTTTCATAGGCGTCCATTGCAGTTGTTTCTAAGTTACCCACGGATGGATAAAAATGGTTTAAGAACCAAACCATTACCCATATAGAAATCAATTAGTTTTTAAATCCAAAGCATCAAAACCCTAACTGGAGAAAATGCATTATGAGGAGTTGGCTCAAGGATGAATGGCTGAACTATTGAAGAATGTTAAGAGGTACATTACTTGTGAAGGTAGATATACTATTACTTTGATGTATCACATGATATTTTTATTGCATTTCATGGGAGAAAGGAGAATGAGTCTTCCCTTCTTTTTATTAAAAATCTTAACAAAAATGTCAGCTAGGGTTCAAACTCATCCAGAAAACACCAAACACAGTGTCATCCACTAGGGTTTAATCAATTTTTTTATAATGGAGGATTTGAAAAAAAACAAAAGTACTTGGGAACATTTATTGGTTGGATTTAAAGAAAAAATTCCAAAACCTCGGGCTAGAGAAGAAGATACTCCCATTGAAAGAATTAAAATTCTCAAAAACCCTAGATGTATGGTTATCGGGTCTTCTTCTGTAGAATAGGAAATAAAAACATTCACAATGATGATTAGGAGAGTTGCAAGAAAGATTACCTATAAAGAGAGGAGCACATGAAAAGATGCAACAAAATCTATCCTCGACCAAAGAAGTCCATCTCTTGAAGTTAAGAGGATATATAACATGAAAAGGAGAAGAAAATATAATATTGATCCAATTACTACTGATCCATTCATTGAGATTCCTTCGAGTGATATGATAGTTAAAAAAGGATCTGGGAAATCCTCTCAGAAAGAAAAACAAAAAATTCTAGAGGAAAAGGTATCTATACAACCACATACTCGTATAACCAATAAATTGAGGTTAAATGCAAAATTGATTGCAAACCATACTTTGAATAACATAGTCCTCACCGTAGAAGACGATTCAGAAGGATCCTTTATAGAGGATGAAGAAGGAAAAACAGAGCAGAGCATTCCTAAACCTGAAGAATCCAATCAATCCTTGGAATTGGGAAATTCGTAACTTCAAAGTTCTCTTCCAATTGAAGAAAATGCACATGATATAACTAAAATAGCTACAGAGGAACATGTGGTTTCATCTCATCCAAGTCTTAAAATTACCATATTCAGATAGTGAAGATTCTGAGCCAAAAAAGAATGAGCATTACAGGGAGTTTTCAGTATAGGAACCAGTTACAATGACACAGACAAGCACAAATAAAGGGTACAAGAATATAAGGAATCTTTAGAAAAAATTGAATTTTAGTATCTTTATCAAGCAACTCAAAAATGAAAACATTATGTTGAGTAAGCATAATAAGAAGGTCATGAAAAAGAAAGAAAAATTTTCTAGCAAACATAATAAGTTGTGTACTTGAGCTCAGAAGATATAGCAAAACAATGGTAAGTTGTTTAGACAGGGCATGGAATTGAAAAGAAATTGGTTGCAGTGGAAACTTAGGAATAAAAATAGGGACAACCTCAAGTTGCTTGCAAAAGTTATTCAACATGTTCTATGAGGAGAAATACAGAGATTTCCAAAGGTAAGTACCAAATGCTATCAAGGATTACATCGGAAAAATAGATCAATTTTTGAGAAGGGTGACTCTAGAAGTTGATTCAAAATTTTGAAGACTGGACTTCCAGTAGTGAATTCTACATAGGAAAACTCAAAAGCATTACCATAACTTATTAGAATGACAGTTTTGCACTATTTTGTGAATTCCAAATATGTAGTGTTTCTAGAAAGTTGTTGATCCTTTTAACAACCATCATTCATATGTCTATCTATTTTCTAAAGTTTGTATATGCCAAAGATAGAATCGAAATCTAAGATAGGAGGTGGTTAAAGAGAAAATCTTAGAAAGTGGATCTAGAACTGAAAATCAAATTTCATGCTCCAAAATAGGAAGTCCGATTATGATGTCTGTAGATGTTATTTTTGTTTTTAAGTATCTATAAAAGGAAAAATGAAAATTGAAGAAAGGGTTGAGTTTCGGGTTCAGAAAATTGGTTGTAAAGATATATCTTATACAGAACTACTGACTTAATGAATGTCTTTCATTACTGAAGAAATCATGTGAGTTTAGCATCAAATTGTGTCTCGTGTGTTCATAAATATTTTTCTTTTCTATTTGCATGAGATGATTATTGATGTAGCATACATTTATGGTCCATGAAGTTTATATTCTTGAACAATAAATCTTTACTATGATTTCCTATATTTCATAAATTTCATTCAAGTATTTCAAATTCATAATTGCAAATATTTTTTGGTTATATAATATTCAATCCTGTGAATGTATTGATTGAACAACTTGTGAAATTAATATATTTACATTTGTGTTTCTCCTTTCTTCCCTCTTTCACCTATTTGATTTAAATTTTTTAAATGTTGACCTCACATTCCTTCAATCCATGATATGTAGTAGATGATTATGAGAGTTATCATTCATTTTAATATCCCAACCCCAGTTATTTGATTGATCAACCAAATACAAACTATTATCTTTTGAGGTAACTAGGATTTACTTTATTGGATTCAAGAGTAAACTCTAGGAGATAATAGGGTCCATAAAGGTTTTTGTTCATGTACACGGGTTTCAATGGGAACAGTCAAGTACATACACAAGTTTCAGTGGGGACAATCGTGTATGTACACAGTTTGAAGTGGGAACAGTCTGTTTGCAGGGATGACAGGTGATGTCGACAAGTCATACATGAGTTCTACAACATATTTGTGGGAAGATGATATTTTTAGGATATTTGTTGAGGTTTGGTTTTCTGATTTGTATGGTTATTGGAGGACAAGGTTTTCCTCACATTTTGATGATATTTGTAGTGGCTGAGAGGACAAGGTTGGCATTATCTTTGGTGATATTATACTGGTTGGGAGGTGTTGATTCTTGAATCTGTTAGGAATGAAACGACAACCTCACAGGGATATGAATCCCTCTGTGTTTTTATGGAGGTGGTACTCTTTAATTTCAAGAGTTTCATGGGATTCTAAATTTTGAGAGTAATGTAGGACTCTGAAAAAATCCATTGTGATGTTCAAAGAAAGATAAAAATTGCATTAAAATAAAATATTTTTTGTTTTCAAAAAGAATTTCCTGAGAGATTACCAGGAGCCACACACATTATATATTTGAAAAAGATAAAAAAAAATCCGCACATCCATCATAGTTAAACTAAAGATTTATGATCACATAAAATAAAACAAGATGGTATGCACACATAATATAACTTTAATAGAGTAAACACATGGCGAGATCAAATAAATATAACTATGGATCAATCTCAAATACTTTATACTAAAAACTTAGAGTTACAAAGTACAGTCAAAACTGATCCCAAAATAGTTCTCTTGGGATTTCTAAAAGATATATAGTCTATTAAAAAGCCTTGAAATTTAAATGTGTTTGTCCTTAGGATTGGGATTGGGGATCCCGTGGACCATAAAGAAAATATAAACAAGAATTAAATTGGATAAGGAGGATGGAAGGCAACAACAAAGTATAAATACCTAAAAAGAAGACAGGGAGAAGTTATCAGACTTTTGTTAAACCTTTCTAGTCAAAGAAGCAGAGTAACTGGATGAAAGAACTGATAAAGAAAGAAATATGTGATTAGGATAAACTTACTATGATGGTATATATCATTTGTTAGTTTCTTTTTTATGTCCTTTTATTGTCTTCATTGACAGTTAAAGGAACCATCTCAACTGTTTCTTTCCCTTCGTTGGTTAATTTGTCAATTTCATTTTTGAACCAATCTTCAATGTAGTTTTTCATTGGTGAGACGTTTATCTCATGTCTGATTTTAATGTTGAATAATTCACATTCCAAATCTCTTAAGTCAAGACAAATACCATGTATCACTTCCTCAATATCTTTATTTTTAAGGGAATAATACACTGGCCAATTGACTATTTCTTCTTCATTATATTCAAGTATGTTATAAAAAGTTTTAGCTAAGAACCCCTTAAATATCTCAACTTGTTCGTCAAATTGTTGGTTTCTTAGAAAGATTTAGTTGAGAATTAATTTAGGGTATTGTACCTCGTTAGTACCTCCCTCTAGGTCTATCTTCGTGAGTATTTTGAACAATTCTTCATTTTTTAGTATGGCTTCACTGCATACTTGAACAACGTTACTAAAATTCTAAGTCTTTTCCTTCCAACAAACATTTAGTTGTTTTATTATACTTGGGAAAGGAAGGTCCCCCTCTCTTCTTTTTTATTTCTATCATGTTTGATATTTTAATTCCAAATGGTAAAACAACATCAATGTAAAAACCTTCATTGTTCTTCAAATCTGCTTGAAAATATTCATGAAAAGTGTGTTCCCTTAAGCCAAAAGAAACAATATTTTTTTATACTTCCCACGCTTCTGTTATTAGTGACATTCTCTTATTAATATTATTTTATACATAAGTTTGGACCGATGTGAGTAGACTTGAATATCCTTTCAATTTAATGTAGGGTGTGGTTGGTTTTACCATTGACAAATGAATTGCAAGGATTGGAAGAAGCATCAAGGAATTTTCCAACTCTCTAATCTTTTCTTTTAACTTAGTATTTTCTACTTCCAGACCACCAATATAATCACCAAGAGAATCCCCTGTTTCTCTGTTAATTTTAGAGATTTGGGATGACCACATATCTTCTAGGTCAACCTTTGAGCGAGATTTTCCCTTCTTATTTTTCTGATCACCTCTTTATATAATCAACTTTTTATATTCCTTATAAAAAAAAGACTTTGGAAAGTAAATGACTCTTCTTCATTGAAGGTCTCATCTACAACGATATCTAATGATGAATTTTTTTGGGGCATATTTCTCAGTTGATCAATTGTGGGAAACATTTTCTCACTATCTACCTAGAGCTCCATGTCTTCAAGAGAGAATCTATTGATGTCATTTTATATGAGATTGTCTTCTTCCTCTTGCACTACATTCTTCCTCTTTTTTCTCACGGATAGATTATGTGAGCTCTCGATTTTTCAAGGGGGGGGTTCTTCTCTCCTCCACCCCTTGAAATATTGTTGGAAATATTCCTAATTGGGTGAGTCATTGGAGCATTTCTCCGGGATGTGGTAGTTTTAGGAGTAACAACTGGAGACTGGGCACTCCTTTCACTGGGACCCTTTCCTTTTTGCTTATAAAACTTGTTAGTAATGAGTATTGTTTCTAAGTCACCAGCATTGTGTACAAGAGAAATTTGGGTGTTATATTCTTCTTCATTCAATATAGTATGAGTGAACGAGTTTTTGAATCCTACTAACAGCATATGTTCCACAAATATTTTGTGAGGATCAAACCCCTTTATTTTTTTATCATACTCTAGATTGATATTGTTGAAGTAATTCACAAACTCGTCAATTTTATTTATGTTTCTGAATATGAAATCTCCAATATTCCATGGCAAGGGGATGAATTGAATTTTCCTTTTTTGTGGAAAAAATGCAGCTAGAAATTGTATTTCCTTGCCACCTATGTGATGAATAATTTATCAAATATACGATACGAGAGAAAAGAAGGATTTTGTTTGGAACATAATATCCTTATGACACTGTGATTCTCCATTTGATCTATCGTTCTTCTTTTCTCTATAAATTTGTTATCTTGTTTAGATATCCTTGAATTATTCTCTCCCAACAACAGCCTCTTGAAGACTGAAAAAAAATCATTATAGACTTCATAAAAATATAAAGGGGTATTATGTCTCCATAATGCCTAATACCACAAGGTAATCATATATGTTTCGCAATTCACCCTCTTACTTATGGTCAATTTTAGGAATCAACAAAAATACACTATAGAGAATATCAGATATGATGCCATAAATAATTTGTTATCCTTTTTGTAGTGTGTTAACTGGGACGCGATTTCGATAGAAATCAATTTTCCCCAGTCAAAGATGGTTTTTTATTTTACTGTAAAATACAAAATATAAAGAATCATTCGACAAATGGTAGTAGTGCTTTCCTGACCTGTCAACCTAGTAAACAACTAAGCGATTTCCTGAAAGGGGTTTTTAAAAGAGTCAACCTGAATCCTGGTTATGTCTTTGATCTAGGTGGATATCGGTGGCCACCCACCTTCTCCAACTGGCCCAAAACATGTTTCTGGCAATTTTGGTAATTTACTATGTTTAGCAGTTTTTAACTTCCGGGGCCATTTTGAGGCCCTAAACGATGTTTTTTGAGAAAACATGGAGAAACATGGATCATAGATCATGTTTCTCATCCAAAATTTGCATCTCTCGGATAGCTATTTCCAACGAGCTATCATACGCCTAAAACAAAGATCGTATGCAAACGTTACGACCCCGGGAAGTTGATGCACCAACTTACCCAAACGGGGCCCACATGACTTTTGGCGCTTCATCTCCTAGGGTTAGGTTTTTTGGATGTCTAGGGTTTTTGGAATTCCTGCTTATTGTGAAAAGGCCTTCAGAGCCTCATTGTAATCATATTCTTGCGAATGTGAGTAGCCGTCACATCTCTTCTCAGAGATAAGCTGCCACCATTCTAGCGAGTCTTTCACTCTGTATTTTTACAGTCTCTGTACATTTCTTTCATTAATAGAAATCGTGTATTACTGTATATATGTGACTCTTGTTATATTTCCGCTATATCTCTGTTATATTGTTGTCTCTCTTGCAATATCTCTGAATATTTCTATGTTATATCTCCGCTCTCATTTCGTGCCGAAAATAATCCAGATCAGTGGTATCAGAGCAGGCTATTCTTGATCGTTTTTTCAGTGCATGTCCCCGATGAGGTCCGAGTATAGCAAGTTGGGTCTCGAGCTTGTCTCTCTTGAGGAAAATCTCTCTCGCACACCCAAGAAACCCTCAATGCGGAAGAAAAGAAAAACGACAGAGTAGACAATCCTATCAGTATGTTGCTTGAGCAAGCTCTCACGCGACAGAGGGACGAAATGATGGAGAATTTTTCCCACATCCTTCAACACCTGCCAATAGCATCAGGTGCATCTTCATCAAGCGACCACTTTGGAGGCACCTCGCCTTTCAAGGTACAGGTTAATTTTTATATTCCCGTATTTGAAGGTCAAACAGATGCAGATGCCCTAGATAAATGGTTAAACCTGCTAGAAGGTTATTTCTCTGTTCATAATTTTTCAGACAAGGAAAAGATCACCTTCGCACTCCTTAAGGCTCTCCCCCATGTCAAACATTGGCGGGAAACTTACTGGGATCAGAGTTCCACAGAGGAGTCTAGAATATATGGGGCCGAGCCCACTTGGGATTTTTTTGTCGATGCGGTAAAGGAACAATATTACCCTGTTGGCAACTATGAGGACCAGTACATGAGATGGACCACACTGCGGCAAGAGAGGGGACAAGCAGCTCCCATACCTTGCGCACCAAGATAGGTATCAAAGACTCTGAACGACATTTGGTTCTGAAATATCGTGGGGCTCTACACAGATACATCCAAACTGAAATGGATTTTCTGGACATTTCATCACTCAGTGCTACCTATCGATATGTTGTTAAAATCGAGTAGAAATTTAAGCACCAGAACAAACGGGAGTTCAGTGTTGTAGGAAAATCTCCCTA
>ML812767.1:94701-113045 GCA_009831015.1 Picea engelmannii
TAGCTTGAAAACAGATCTATCAATTAATGATAAGTTCATGTAACATCAGACACAAACTAGAAAGAAACAGGCCAAGCGTGTCATATTAATGAGAATAACGACAGAAGTACTTACAATCGTAGATGCGAATGCGACAGCTTCATCAAGTCCCCTTCGTATAACCCTTGCTCGAAAGATCCACGACCTGGTTGATAGTATCTTCACTGATCACTTCTCCTTTGACTGACTGTGTATTTCCTATGAGATCATAGGTTTCATATGTTCAATTCTTCCCCCAATCAGCTCCAGCACCACTTATGAGATCATAAGTTTGGTGTGATTCTCTCTTTTCCATTCCCCTTTCACCATTAGAAAGCTTGCTTATATAGCCTTGGAGAGGCTCAACAATCTTGAGATATCCTTGGGGAAGGTGAGGATTTTCCTCCTTCAGTTGAGGATCTGCCCTAGGATCATGGTTGGACTAGGGATTCAAATCCAACTGCCTTCCATGAATGAAAAGATGTTTCCCCCATTCATCTCAACAGCTTAACAACCGCCCATAATAGGTAGCACTCCCTCAAAAGGGCCATCGGAGCGTTGTAGCGCTCCCTGAAAAGGTTAATGGAAGCGCCAGCGCTCCAAAATCTATAGTGCTCCCTCAAAAGGGCCAGGGGAGCGTTATAATGCTCCCTGACAGTGTAAGGGGGAGTGTCGGTGCTCCGAGATAGTGTAATGGGGAGTGTTCCCCTCCAAAAACTCAGTTTTTGAGGTGCTTTCAGATGGCAAAAGATTTGCAAGCTTGTTGACTCATTTCTCCTCTTCCAAATCAAATGTTTGAGGTGTTTCAAGTGTCTTTCTCATGTCGTTATAGGCACGACATAGGTATCATGGCAGTATTCTTTGTTTGAAACTTGTGAGCAACATGCGACACTTGCGATCTTGTGAGCAAAATGCGACACTTTCGACCTTTGTAATGAAGACACTTGCGACACTATCAAAGTGAGTATTTTTGATGTGTAACATTCGGGTCTACAAATCCACAACAAACAAAGTATGACAAAGACAGCCCTAACAAACAGTCTCCCGAAAACCATTCCAAGCCACAGGAAAAGAAGGGTCATGGGAAGACAAAGAAGGACACCGGAAAATGGTGCGATTTCCACAAACTCCCCTGGCACAACACCGATGAATGTCACTCAAAATAGTCATTGGTGGTCGAGATCAAAGACAAGGAGTCGAACCCTGATTTAGAATCTGATTATGAAAATACTGGTAAAAGACAGATCATCGACGCAGACCCCACTGTTATTGTCGCAACCGTAGCAATTCAACCAGAAGAACCAACAGATCCAGAAGAGGGGGAGCACCTTTTTCATTCACAGATGTGGGTGAAGGGGACCCCACTGCATTTTATTGTTGATAGCGGAAGCCATAAGAACCTCATCTCAGCAGAGGTCGTCAAACAGTTGGGATTGTCGACAACACCACACCCACAACCATACAGCATCGGATGGCTTCACCAAGGACGATATCTTCGTGTCATCCAGCAGTGTCGATTGTCATACAACATCCAACCCTTCAAGGATGAGGCATTATGTGATGTTGCCCCACTGGATGTCTATGATGTTCTCTTGGGCTAGCCATATATGTGGAAACGCCATGCTATCTATGAGTCTCGACCCCATAGTGTCATTATTACTCTGGGGGGTCATCTCTACAGGATACCAGAAGTAGTTCCAACTACTGCCCCACCTAAACAATGCTGCAAGGTAGTATCTCATACTACAAAATTCATCTTCTCCACAATTTGTTCAAAAGGGGAACAAAAGGATACTGCAACCACTACAGCCTCGGCCCAAGCACCTTCTATCCACCAGAAGTAGGTTGACAAGGTTGTAGAAAAGCATAAAGATTCCTTCTTCACACAGTCATCTAAAATATCCAAACTGGTTAAAAAGGACCAAACCTTCCATTCAAAGGTTCGTGATAGCCTTCAACAAGCTAAGCAATGCCACTTCTCCAGCAAGGCAAGCAGATCACCAAGATTCAGATTCAGCAATCGCTTTCCCTTCTCCCCCGAGAAATCAATGCAATGGATACCATTGCTTCCTAAGGAGGGAGGATTGATCCAGGTGGATATCAGTGGCCACCCACCTTCTCCAACTGGCCCAAAACATGTTTCTGGCAATTTTGGTAATTTATTATTTTTAGCAGTTTTTAACTTCTGGGGCCATTTTGAGGCCCTAAACGATGTTTTTTGAGAAAAAAAGGGAGAAACATTGATTGTAGATCATGTTTCTCATCCAAAATTTGTATTTCTCGGATAGATCTTTCCAACGAGATATCATACGCCTAAAATGGAGATTGTATGAAAAAGTTACGACCCCGGGAAGTTGATGCACCAACTTACCCAAACGGGGCCCACATGACTTTTAGTGTTTCATCTCCTAGGGTTAGGTTTTTTGGATGTCTAGGGTTTTTGGCATTCCTGTTTATTGTAAAAAGGCCTTCAGAGCCTCATTGTAATCATTTCTTACGAATGCGAGTAGCCGTCACATCTCTTCTCAGAGATAAGATGCCACCATTCTAGCGAGTCTTTCACTCTGTATTTTTACAGTCTCTGTACATTTCTTTCATTAATATAAATCATGTATTACTGTATATCTGTGACTCTTGTTATATTTCCACTATATCTCTATTATATTGTTGTCTCTCTTGCAATATCTCTGAATATTTTTGTGTTATATCTCCGCTCTCATTTCGTGTCGAAAATAATCCGGATCAGTCTTCTAGAATAGATGTAGGATTCTCAAAATTTTCAGGCAAGAGGTCAAGGCCATTTTTATGTCTCTTCAAGAAATCTCTATAGTCTTCTCCTTTGAAGGTAAGCATCAGCTCTAGAAGCTTCAATATCCTACGAAATACTTGCGATGAAAGGGAAACTAGAGAATGACCTTGGAGTTGTATAATATTCTGGCTCGACACGTACTTTTCCACACACCATGCAAAAAAATATTTACAATCAAAGACCTCAGGAACACATCCTGCGCGAGAAATTCTAGATGTCCATATTGCATCCTTTTGTGCAGGAGGAGAGGAGTAATATCGATATGCTCTGGACCACTGAAATATTTTGTCTTCACGACCAAAAATATGTAGAATATCACCACAGAAATGTTGTCTAGATATTGCTTCCAATGTTTGATGAGAGTATTCTTTCAGCTGGATAATAACTTGAAATGAATTTTTCCAGAGAGATGACAATAATATAACCTTTGAAAAATAGTGATTTAATGTAATTTAATGAGAAATGTCATCGAGCCCTTTGCTATTAATGATGGTATTGTTTAGAGAATGTACGATCGGTTATTTTCATTAAACCATACTTAATGCATATTGGGAAAAGCACAAAGATGGTAGGGACGGACTAGAACAATTTTGAATGTGGATTTTTTCATGAACCCGCCAACCCATGGTATGAATGATAAAAAATAAGCTAAGTGTTGAAAAGCGGTCGATCAGACTTGTTTGCAGGAGAAATGAAATACTTAGGGGATCAGTACCTGTGACAAGTCTAGCAGTCATAATGTAGATCACGAACCTTTGGGTGAAAAGTGGAGATCATGGAACTTGGAAGATGAAGGCTTGAATCCATGAACCTGCGAAGTTGAAAAATGTGGTTAAGTATATTATAACAAGGTAGTCGGTTGGACTCATGACATAGGAACATGAATGGAAATGAAAACCCATCAACCTATGAACCCGTTGATTTTTGAAATACGACTAATTATGGTAACTAGAAAGGGACAGAAGAAGGGAAATATAAAAAGGGGAAAAAGGGTAGGTATAGAAGAGGGAAAATAAATGGAAAAAGGAAGTTGGGAAAATAGAACGGGAAAGGATATTTAGGTAGTAGGAATTGATCTCAATGGGAGGGCTAGTTTTTTCCCTAAAAATTTATGAATTTCACAAGGTTACATAAATGAAATTTGTGTCTCATGTGTTGATGATTCATCTTTGATATTTTGTGTTTCCTCTACATGTAATTTCAAACAATTATTTTTAGTGTAAAAATTTTTAGTGATAACAGCTAAGGTTTTATTGTTATATCACTATGAAGCAATTTTCATATCTGAAAAATAGACACATAAGAGTGTCTCTGAAAATTGACCTGGTATCTGATCTTGGGATTTGAAGAGAAGGGAATCATCTTGAGACAAACTTGTTGGCTACAACAATAGAGGAGTGTTGTTCTTGTTCTTTTTCCATCTAGGTCAAGATGGTGAACACATTGAAACTTGAGGATAGGTTGGAAGGGGAAATAAACTTCCAAGATTGGAAGGTTGGGGTGATGCTCTTGTTGGAGGAGAATGACCTCAAAGAGTATGTTGAGGATGTGGTTCCTAACCCAACTGATCCAATAGATTTGACATTCCACAAGAAGAGGGAAGTGAAGGCCAATCGAGTGTTGCTAATGATCATGAAGGATCACTTTATTCCTCACATTTATGAGAATACATTTTCCAAGGAGATGTATGATTCTCTGGTAGGTCTATACCAAAATGGGAATACAAGTAGGAATTTGCATTTGAAGAATCAACTTTCATTGTCAGGATGTCCAATGAGGACATGGTTGTGAAATATCTTATGAATATTACACAGATACGAGATTAGTTTGTGGCCATTGGTGATAAGGTGGAGGATGTTGAGTTGGTGAATGTGTCGTTGATAGGTCTTCCCTTGTCTTGGGAACCATTTGTGCAGGGGATATGTGCATGAGACAAGCTTCCTAAATTTGATAGACTTTGGACTAATTGTATCTAGGAGGAGACTCGATTGGTGTCCAAGGATGATATGGATGGTATTGTGAAGAGTAGCAGTGATGAGAACCGAGTCCTTGCAGCCTGCACCAGGAAGGGAAAAAAAGGTTCTCTAGGAAGGAGAGGTTCTCTTGGGATAAGGGATTCTCCTGAGAGAGAAGAATCTCTAGAACGTAGGTGGAGGAAGGATCTTAGTAAGATCATATGTTTTTAGTGTCATGAATTCAGGCACTGTGATTCATAGTGTCCACAATGGAGACAAAGGGGAAGATGGTAGCAGGCATCATCAACAAAGCTTGATGAGGTTGCATACATGTTCCAAAGGGAGATCTTGTTGGTCTTCTCCATTTCAAGTACAGTCTCTAGTAGGGGGACTTGGTTGGTTGATAGACGATCATCTTTCCATATAACAAGTGCTAGAGAGTTACTTGACACTTTCACAGAGACTGACTCAGACTTGTGTGTGGATCTTTACACGGGAGTCAAGCATGAAACATGAGGATGTGGTACAGTATCGTTCTAATTCGAGTCATCAGAGGTGGTGAGGGTATTGAATGTGTTGTGGGTGCCAAAACGCAGGAAGATTTTCCTCTCAGTCTCGAAGACTGGGATAAAGGGACACCACATATTGTTTTGAAAGAGATAGGTGTTGTTTGTGCCCATATGATCTAGTTTCATATCAGTGGTGATTCTTGGATTTAGGGAGGGAAACCTATATAGGTTGAGGGGTCGACCTATGTGTGTTGTGGCCAACAGGAGTAGAGAGATAGATG
The DNA here is from genome assembly GCA_009831015.1 of Picea engelmannii. Classification (NCBI taxonomy): domain Eukaryota; kingdom Viridiplantae; phylum Streptophyta; class Pinopsida; order Pinales; family Pinaceae; genus Picea; species Picea engelmannii. The sequence continues at coordinate 100,274 of ML812767.1, forward strand.
AGGATGAGAAAGTGGATCCACTATTGGTGAGGAAGGTGGCTCCACCAGTAGCACAAAGGGAGCAGGTGGCTCCACTAGTGGTGAGGCAGGTGGCCCCACCAATAGTATAGAGGGATCATGTGTCTCCACCAGTGGTGAGGCAGGTATCCCCATCAGTAGTGTCGAATTAGAGGAAGCCAAATTTCATAGGGAGACAAAAATTAGGATACAGTAGGGAGGAGAATCCTCTCAGGACTATTCATAGGAGACTAGACTTCATAGGAGGGAAGTAGGTTGAAAGGGAATAGATGGATCTGGAGGTCATGCATACTCAGAGGAAGTAAGGTTTTAGAGGAAGTTCAATTTCAAATAAATAAATCCAATTGTCTCAAAGGGAGAGTCATGAATCCAAAGGGATTTCCCCCTCAGTTTCAGGTGGGAGAGAGGAATCTTGTAGGACTGACAGACATGTTCCATGGGTTGAGGAGTCCAGAAAAGAGGTATAGAGGCAGGAGGCTTCTAGGATCTGTGTGCCCTCCATGGAGGATTCATTTGTTTCAACAGGTTTTTCTATAGTGAAAAAGGAGGCAGTAAATCAGGAGGACAAGAGAGCAGGATTTGCTTCAGTCACAAAGGGAGTAACCAGTGAGATAGATTGGACAACAAGATTTTCTTCAGTTACCCAGGATGCATCTATTCAAGATGAATAGAGAGATGTATTTTCTTTGGTGATAGAGGAAGACGTCAGTCAGGAGGATTGGAGTGAAACTATGGTGGAGGAGATATATTCACTTCCAATATGGGAGATAGAGGTACATCCAAATGATGATGGATGGGATACCTCCCCTCACTAACATGGAGTGTTGTTTGTTGTATCTTCTTTAGGTATTCCCACAAGAGGCCAAAGGTTTCAAGCATGTGGGAATATTCATTGGCACCAGATTAGCCTTTCATTTCAACAAAATAAACTCTGGAATGAGATTAGGGCCTCATGGGCAAGCTGATGCGATTTGTGGGCTTATGATTGGGTGTCACACCCACAAAGAGGAATAAAATATTATAATTAATTGTTGAGTTTATAAGGGGTACCTAAACCCACTTATTGGACTTGCATATAAAGGAGAGAGTTCATTGTGACATCTGATCATTGTGGAAGAATGGAATTAGCATAAGTGAGTCTGCACTTGTGCTAGGTGGCTTGGTGTTTTCAGCAAAGGGAAATTCTACATGGTGGAAAATATGGCCTACGGTTGAAGACTTCATATTGTCTTCTCTTGGCAAGGAAAATCACACCAAACATGTGGGAGAGAGAAGCAACCACAAAAGGAAGAAATTGTATGAGTGGAGTGGGTCGTACAAAAGGGTTTGTACATTTTTTCATGCATGTACATGGGTTTCAGTGGGAACAGTCGTGTATGTACATGGGTTATAGTGACGGAAGTTGCATATGTATGGGGGTTACAGTGGGAACAATTACATATATATGTATAGAGCTTATTGGGAAGGTGTGGGTCCATAAATGGCTGATAGGGGACATCAACAGGTCATACAGGAGGTCTACAGGATATTTGTGGGCAGAAAATATTTCCAGTATATTGGTCGTGGTTTTATTTTATAATTTGTATTGTTATTGGAGGAAAATGTTGTCCTCATATTTTGGTGATATTTGTATTGGTTGAGAGGACGAGGTTATCCTGAGATTTGGTGATATTGTACTGGTTGGGAGGGATGGTTTTTTCCCTCATAATTTCTGAAGTTAACAAGGTTACATAACTAAAATTTGTGTCTCATATGTGTTGATGATTCATCTCTGATATTTTTTGTTTCTTATTAGGAAATGAGAAACACTTCCCCTCTAAACCTAGCAAAAGAGAGGAATAATTATTTAATCAAGAAAGTAAATGACAAAGTAAACACACAATACACAAAGGATTTACCTTGGAAACCCAAATGGGAAAACCAACATTCCTTGAGAGTTTTTCTCTCTTGTTGTCTTACTCATTTAGAATAAAAGGTTACATGCCTAATCTTGGTCTACACATAAGACACAATCGACATCATACCTTCTTTATTTACACAAGAAAAACCTTGTAACCAATTCATCTTACATCTACATGATCAACAACCTATAAAACGGTTTCTCTTAAAAGATTCATTTTACAGCATTACAACACACCTTATTTATAGGATTTACAGTAGGAAAAACCATAAATAAAGGAAACCAAAAATGGTTACAGATCCACGCATATTATTGGCTACAAATCCTTTGAATCTTGGGATTCTGTTACAATCGTATCTAAGTAGGTTTACTAGTAGATGACCAGTTGACCTCCATTTGGTATTCAGTCGGTTACCATGTGCCCACCTTTCGACCTCTTTTCGGTTGACCTCTTAGAATTGCTATTGATTTCTTCGACTTCGAATTTACCTGGTCAAACCACCTAAACCTTTGAATTTCATTGTTAGTCGATCCACCTCAACTAGAATTTCACTGTAAAGAATATAAAAACCCAACATTATCTTACTTCTTGTCTTCTTTGTTGAAACCGAGAGATTTATGAACTCTCATTCACAGACCCAAGGCAGCATTGCCCATTACCTCTCTGCACCAATATAACTTCACAACACTCACAAACTTGGTCAAAGAGTCCACTATGTTTTCCAACGTGTCTACTTTCTCCAACAACACCTTGTTTCTTTCCACCATGTCTCTAAATGTTATTATACATCAATGTACTTAGTCTTTGAAGGACAAGTTGGGTTCTTTTCCATAAATATTGTGCTTTGATTGTCGCAAATTATCTTCATAGATCTCTGCTCAAACCCGATATATGAACATAGTTGTTGGACATTTCTTGGGATGACCCGTGTTCTACTTTAGTTTTCCAATAAAACCCTGCAAACCATCGACCCTTCTGGAGACCAGAAGGAAACACTGCACACATAGTGCACAATGCAGTCTCACCCAAGATGGCTTATGGGTGATAGCAGGATGCAGAGGTCTACAATATTGGAAGGGAGACTTTTGTGGGGATGAGAGACATTATTTATACCTCAAAAACTATTATATCTATTATTCGATTACATAAACACATCATTATATTGTAGATCTACCAATCAGTAATCAGATACATTCATTATATTTTACTCTGTAGTAAATATCCTGTCATTCTATTGTGCATTGCATTTTACTATTAACAGATTTATTCATTCATCATAACTGAAAAATTGCAAGAAATAAGACAAACATTCCACACAGAGACACAAATTTTCCATGGTTCACCCCCCTAGGCTATGTCCACAAAGATCTAGCTTTATTGGCTCTTTTATTATTCAGCATCAAGGTTATAGCACCACGCGCATTACAGTTGAGGCTGACAAGATCACACTAAGATCCACATATTGTGACCTTACCCTTGATTACAATGCATATCTTTGTCTATCTGTCTCTCTATTCATCATACATAAATCAATATTCAGTCTCTCTAGATCTCTCTCCGCTATCTCACAACACATATTTATATTACAAAAAGGGTAAATTACCCATTACAAAAATGACCAAAACCCTAACCCACTAACCCTAGGTTGATTAGGTTTGTCCACTTTCTAACTCCCTGATTGTGGTTGGTCCACAATCCAACTTTTTCCCTCGTTGATCATCATCTTTCTTCCTTTACTTGACTTTCCTAGTTTTCCGGTGCTTATTTTTCCTTTTTTCCAACACACGCTCCTTTTCTGGTCCATTTCCTAACTTCCTTCATTAATTACCGCGATTTTCCCCAAAATGGCATGCGCCAACATGCCCCCAACACTCACCTGTGGCTCATCCTAAGCCACTCAAGTAGTGTATGATTCCTATGATGACCTCTTGAGCGCCTGAATCTTGCTTGTAATTTATTCAACTCGATATTTTACTTCCGCGCGCGTTTCTACTACAGTCTCCAGAATTTGCGTAATAATATGCTCCTTCAAAAATTCCCCACTCTCCAAGCTAATTTGTTCAATCTGACCCTTTGTTGTGTCAATATAAGTAAGAATTTTTTTTGCAGCTTCTTTTAGTGGTTCTAATTGAGCCTACCTTAATTTCTTATCTACTTGTATAGACTTCAGCTATACCTACAAATTCTTCATCTATTTCACACTTTTCAGTCTGTTTGGTATTTTCATCACTTTATCCTTCTGCTTCATTTCTTGCATTGAAGTATTTATACCTTCTTCTTTTTGTTCTAACTCCTACATTTTCCCATCCTCCTGAAGATTTGTCCATAACTACGTGCTCTTATTATACAACTCCATGATTTCCTATATTTTCAGCGCAATACTTTATGTATGACCTGTAGCCTTCTTCTCCCTTTATGTTCTTAATTTTGGTGGAGTAGTAGGTACTAAGAGTTCCATTAAATCTAGAAGGTGGGCTCTATAATCCTCCATATCTTATGCTATTTTCTCAATTTTACCCTATGTGGGTATATTCTCTCCTTGTGTGTTGTCATAAATAGTTTTGAACACTTCTTCAACTTGTTTCTCTATTCTTCTAGCACGTTTCTTTGTTTTTTCCCTCTCGAATTGCACCTGGATAAGTGTCATATCTAGTGTCTTACTTACTTCATTGGCCAACAGTAAACTTGTAGCATTTACATAGGCGCTTGACTGAATTTCCTGCGTGTCACTTATTTGTAGTTTGTACAACGCTTTAGTTGGAATCTTGGGAAATTCCAAGTCCAGATGATATATATCCTTCAGTGGATTCTACGTTGTAGCTTCATATACCTGTAGCATCCCCTAGGTGATACAAATATTTTCATTTCCCATAGCTATGATCTTAACTCCCTTTTGTTCTGGAATTGTTCTTTCATGAGAAGTTTGTTATTGTTGTTCCTTCTCTTTTTGTTGTGTTGTCGTAAGTTGCAACTATTCTAGTGCATATTTTATGTAATTTCCTCGGCCATCAACCTCTGTCGGGTAATTCTACCCAAAAAACATTATATTTTTCCAACTATCTCTGATACCAATTCGTGACATCACCAGCCTTAACCAATAGGTTGGGCCATGCCACCAAATAACTTTGTAGAAATATTCACATATAAAACTTAACATGAATAAATAGAGATAACATTTGATCTTTATATATATTTATTTACATATCTATCTAATGCAATTTTAGATTAGACATTAACATTTTGTACATACACATATTCTTGCGGAGTTCTGTTATCACACAACTTAATGTAGAAATAATAGTAAAAGCATACATGCAGTAATCACAAACAAAACCATAGATGTAACAACATATATAAATACATAGCATGTAAATGAAAAGAGAAATGGGTACTTATCTTTTAATTGAGGACCACCAACTACGTGTAGACCTTCCACGAACCTCCCATCCTTATACCATGATGCTCATCACGCTCAATAGTGGGTCACCCCCGAGATGGGACTTAACTCCATCAGGTAAGGGATTTTTAGGCTTGTCAAGGACAACATGGAAGTCGCACAGAAAAATAGGAAGTATTTTATCCTGGGAGCCAGTTACACCCACAACCCACAGAACCTCATTCCCCACACTCATGTTCCACTCCAGGAGGGTACACCTTCACTATTACAAGTTCCTAGGGAAGGGGAGGACAAGGATTAAGTGGATCTCATGCAGCTTCAGAGAGACATGTGTCAACCTGGGTGCATGCAGTTTTAGGTGGGAAGTCATCTTGTTGGTGGGGTTCCCTCATGATTCTCATGATGCTGGAGAAGCAGGTGATGGTCGCCACTTTGGAAGCCATCCATACTCCCTACTGATGTACGTGCCATTGTAACATGCTGATATACTAGAGTTATCCTATGTATTTCCGAGGAATCTCGACGCACTTGTATTTTCCTAAGCCCGTGTGGTGTCTTAGCGGTTGGTTGTTGTTTCCAAAGCAATCCCTTGGATGAGATTGTCTTGCTTCCATATTCTGTGTCCTTACCCATTTTCAGTTGTTACCACCATCTGTGCTTTAGTCGAATTCTATTGTTGACATCACCTATGTCCGTTTGAATTAAAAGATTAATTAAAGAAGAAGGTTGTTAGGCCTGTGAGAAACTCTCCCTAGGTGAGAGAGTTTGTTGGGGAAGTGAGTTCTCCTAGAGGGAGTCCCGTAGTAGCTATAATACTCTAAGACTTCTGATCTAGCCTATTGTTGCATCCCAAGGAAAGTGAGGTGTAGTAGCCGATGGAATTGTAATAGTGAACGTGTACCCTCTTGGGGTGGAATATGCGTGTGGGGAATGAGGGTCTGTGGTTTGTGGGCGTAAGTGGCTCCTCGGATAAAATCCTTCATGTTGTTTTGTGTGACTTCCCTGTTTTCCTTTCCAAGCCTAGGAATCCCTTTCCCAGTGGAGTTTAGTCCCAACTCGGGGTGACCCACTATTGAGCGTGATCAACAATGTGGTCTAAGTCTAGTAGGTTCGTGGAAGGTATGCATGCAGTTGGTGGTCCTCAATTAAAAGATAAGTACCCATTTCCTTGTTCATTTACATGCTATGTATTTATATATGTTGTTACATCTATGGTTTTTTCTGTGAATATTGCATGTATGATTTAACTGTTATTTCTGCATTAAGTTGCGTGATAGAAGAACTCTGCAAGAATATGTGTATGTATATAATGTTAATGTATAATCTAAAATTTCATTATATAGATATGTAACTAAATATATATGAATATCAAATGTTATCTCTATTTATTCCTATTAATTTTTATATGTGAATATTTTCGCAAAGTTATTTGGTGGCATGGCCTGGCTTATTGGTTAAGGTCGGGGATGTCACAAATTGGTATCAGAGCTAGTTTGAAAAATATAAGGTTTTTTGGGTAGCGTTACCTGACAGAGGTTGATGGCTAGGGACGTTACAAAATGGTATCAGAGCCATGGTTTCAACACTTATCCTAGATGGGCCATGTTAGTGGAAGTTGAAGAAAACATTCGGAAAAGAATTGTTGTTGAAATGGACAAAAATCAATTTCATATCCCATGGTTTCTACCCAGAACCTAGATGGGCCACGAACGAAAAATTCGGTGTAGAAAGTCTAGAGAATATTGTCTCATAGAAGAAAGCGTTGGAAGTAAGCATCTTCACAAATCCTAGAGAGAAATCTGCAGTCCGCTAAAGGAGCACTGGAAACATCAGTACGCTCAAAAGATCCTTTGAGACAAAAAAGCACAGGGACGTAAATCTGCAGAAGGACGAAGTGCTTAAAGATTCATGGAATCCCTTCTTCTTTGAGGAACTTGCAAGAAGCAACAAAGGAGAAGATACCTCAATCGTAAGATTGGTCACGGGAATAGATCTGAGCCATTAATCAAGCTCAAAAAAGATGAGGAATTCGTAGAAGAGGAAAAAAAAAAATTTAGTCATTAGATCTAGGTGAGAGAAAGATAATCCGTAAGATCAAGTGAATATTAAGTCATGACCATAAAATCTCATTGAAGGGAGATCGACGGTGGGGAGCCATTGTAGAAATCACAAAGGAAATTAAAGTGTGAGCAAGTTGATACTATGCAATCCCTCAGGATTGTTGATCTCTCTCGATCAATAGATCAATGGTGGATATCGATCCCACTACAGACGAGCATCTTCACATTGCAAAGATAGGGAAGGAAATTAAAGCATGAGAAATTTGATTTTTTGCAATCACTCCTGTCCATTGATCTTCACGGTCCATTAAAACATGACTTTCGATCTTCCACATGTAGAGAAGACAGAGAAAACTTTGTGCAATTCATGTCTGTCGATCCAAGTAGGGGACACATGTCACACGATCCCTGTATTCGATGATCTCATACTCCGAGAGGAAACAAGTAGTGTTGAGTAAAGAAATCCCGAAGAGGATCTATACCATTGATCGAAGTGGACACGTGGCAGGAGATCCTGTACTGTGGCGAATAACCACGTCGGAAGAAAGACAAATGCGTGAAGAGAGAACTCTTGAAGGCCAGAAGACCAGAGTTCATATGGACCGTCCATGAACGAGGACATGCGGCACCATATCTCTCACTTCATAGACTTATCACTCTATAAGGTTTAGCGAAGCAAAGCTCTGGAGAAAGAACTGGTTGAATTCCGAAGTCAATCTGAACCGTTCGTTGAAGGAGACGTGTGTCAGAAGATCAACATGTTTGAGAATTTGACGTTCAGGAGAAACGAGGTGTGCTAAGGTGTAAGATATCTAAATAGGTAGTGGGGGGGACCATAGGGCCCATTGTGATAATAGTGGAGGCCATTCAATGTAAGGTGGACTAGGTCCACTATATTATTAAATAAGGCCCACTATGGTAGTTAGATATAATAAATGTAAGAGGACTTCTTAGAAGGTTTTAATTCTAGAAGATTCCTCCTCTAGAATGTTCTTAGGTGATGGTAGCACTATATAAATAGGTTCAAGCAATGTAATGGGACATGAATAGAAGTATTCTATTGTGAGCTATAGCTCAATAGGAGGATGCCCCCTCGAAGAGGCAAGTGAACAGGAGAGGATCTCTTCCATAATAGAATCCATTGTATGGTGTTGCCCTACCTCAAGGGTTTGATATAATGAAGTGTGGTTTTCTATATTGTTTCATATATCTTGTGTGGTGATTGTATTCATATATATTTGGATCTATTGTGATATTTAGTATCTCCCGAATCTCGAAGTCCCAAAGTGACGTGGCATGGTGACGTCACCCAAGGTGACGTGAAATTCCTTAGTTCTGCCATGTGTCAGTCCGAATGGTACTTTTGACGACCTTGTTGGACCAAAAGAAATTAGACATGTGGGACCATGTGTCACACTCTTATATGATGAAATTTTTACTATGTGGGCCCCTTGATCCGTAGGATCTTTTAATGACTATGGTTGAGTTTTAATTTTGCATGCGTTAATTAACCATTTGAGAAACTTAGTGAAAGAATGAGGAAAGAAGAGGAATTATGACAACCATATACACATATGCAGATCTGAAATGAAATAATAGACAACAAACCATAACACGCAGATTGATAAGGGAGTTCGGCACAACTTTGCCTATGTCTTTGGGTCTTTGTCTCTGTGGGGGAGGCTTCTTTATTTCTGTTCAAAAGCTCAAAAGTACATCACTTCAATGCCAATTGGCTACAAGACTGATATGTTCATGTTCGTCCATATCTCTAGAACCCTACAAAGAAAACGACACACAAAACGGGCATCCGGAGCTCCCAGAAATGGCCCGACAGCGTCTGCTCCTAAATATCTTCCCTGCAACAAAATGGTTTTGGCTTGGCTTCTCTTCAACATAACTCTGATATAACTACCTCCATGGCCTCAAATAGGCCTAGTTTATATAGATTTGAAGTTGGTTTTCCATCTCCAACTTCCTCCCAAAATTTGGGCTCCAAAAATGCCCAATATCTCCCAAAAATGGAGAAAATGCATTAAAATCAGGCTCAATATCTTTTAAAAATCAAAACTATAACCAAAAACCCACTTTCATATGAATTATTGGGCATTATCCCCCTTCATATGGCGCGTGCACCCTCTGGAATGGTCATATGGGGGCCATATGGCCACGCTCCCATGCACTGGCTCTTGGTTCCTTGGCATCGGCATGTGACCTTGTGGCTAACAGTTGTATAACCGCACCCTTTCGGTGGCTGTAGCCCCGGTCCTGTGGTAACAGCCTGGGATCCATGGGCTAGTCCTATCCATACATCCTCGCTCCTGGTTGTCACTGGTTATATGGTGAGTGGTCACATTATATCAATTCCGAGGGTTGGGGCTAAGCCCCGGCCCTTTCCCTCATTGATTAAACCATTTAACAACTTTAAATAACTTTTGCATCGTATAGTTAACAAGCAGTGCCTGTGGGGCAGGCGGTTAGCCCAGCCCTTCCAGTCCACATCCCGGAGGCGAGGTCGCGGGTTCGACCCTTGGCGACATAACAAAATTTTACACAACCAACAAACCAATCACAGGGTGCCACGTGGCAGCCCATGACTAGGCCACGTGGTACCTTAAAAACCAACCACAAACTACCACACGTCAATCGTTGATTGGCCCTCATGCTTGCCACCTGTCGCCATATGTCTGCCATGTCACTGCCCTGTCACGTTAGCTGCTGACATCATCCATGCCACATGTAACCTTTACAGTGGTGACATGTGTCACCCTTGGATAGGTCCAGCTGTATGCCAAATCAACCTGCCACGCTCTGTCACATGTCGCCTCCTGGAGCTGCCACATGTCACCTTCCAGGGTTTCCACGTCAGCTGTATGGATGTACGGCCTATACAGTCAGCATGTTATTGGAAAATTCAGTTAATAGACAGTGAATCAGCGTATACTTGTCATTGATGGCAAGTACAGTTGTGGTTGTAGTGATGACAACAACAATGAATAGCAGTGATGCAATAATCGGGAGGAGAAGAGTCAGTGACCGTTGGTTTACATGTCCAGGAGGAGCTCAGGAGGAGCTTAGGGGGAGAACATATCTGAGCCGTAGGATCTGAGAAGAAAACCCGACAGTCGTCGGATCTATAAGAGTCGCGCAGGGGTTAATCCCTAGTGTGCAGAGGAGAAATCCTGGACAAGTCATCGGGATATTGGAGAGAGAATCCTAGCCGTTGATCTGGGAAGGACATGCATCAGTATTCTGGTGAGGCATCGAAATATTGGCCATTGGGAAATCAGAGTTCCTAAGGAAAAGTGAATCGAGACATCGAAAGTCTCGAAATCCCTGAGGAATAGGGACCGTCCATCTGCAAGGACAGGTGGCAAAGGATCGGGCGCCGTAGGAGTTTTGTTCATCGGAGAATCGGGGATCCTGGTGACAAGTGATTTATGCATTGTGAAATCGCGATCAGTGAAACCCCGATGAGTGGGGGCCAACTATCAGCACAGCATAGCAGGAGGACGGAGGTGTAGTGGAGGCGAACTGTCAGCGTAACAGAGCATCGGGACTTGGACGATCGGGACTTTGATATGTCAAGAACACACTGCAACATAAACTCCGAAATCGTGAAACGTGATATTGCGATTCAATCGCAATCGTTGAGTCAAGATCGCACCAGGACCTTTGATCACAGCTCTATACGGAATTTTGGGGATCGGGTTTTGGTATTGACAAGAACATTGAACATCAGACATCGCGAAATCGCAATACGTGATTTCCCGATAAGGCATATAGCCTGTGGGCCACCCAGGAGTTAGTGGAGAACAGGTGTAAGGAGTATAGAGGAAGTCAGGAATCGGCATATCGCGGGTCCAAGGGACGTATGCACATTATCATTGTAAACCCCGAAACCCCGACGAGAGGTATGGTGACAGTCACATGATAGTTGGTCACATGGACCATTGTGTAGCCGGAAGGGGCTAAATCTTGGGAAAGGAGCACATCAGGGATCAGAGAATCGGGGGTTCCGTGTACATGTGCATCTCGACACTGAAAGTGCTGAAACCCGATTTAAAAGGCAAGAATAATGAAGATTATCCAACGGTGTGGATAAGGTTTGAATGTGATCGGAGGGTTGTTGTTCCCTCTCACACATTAACGCTTCAGTTATGAATCTGTTAATATGATGATGAATCGGTTAGCGTTTCAGTTTCTAGGACAGGTGTTCTTGTTTTGGTTGAGGATAGCCAAAGGTGAATGGTCAGGGAAGTATGCATAAAATAAGAAGAGACAGATTGTGTGAGGTTGGTTGTTCTGAAGTGAATATGAGATGAAATGTAGAGTAAAAAGAAACAGAGCGGAGGCATAGCACGGAATTGAGAAAAAGTGTAGAGCGAGATGAACCGCAGAGCAGAAGCAGAGAAGAATGACAAACAGAGAAGAAGCAGAACTGAATGACAGAAAAGAATTGATGCAGAGCAGACCTGCTAAACAAACAGAAGAAGAGAAGAATTGCAGAACAGTTTGTTGAAGATCAGATACAAAGAGAGATTGGTAAGAATTGATTTACCTATGTAGTTGTCTATGTATTCATTATTTGATATTTTATGGAGGTTGGGAGGTACTCGGGAGGACTGTTTTCCTCAGAGGTTCAAGTGGGAGCTTGAACACAGGAAGTTGTAGCTTCCATCTGTTTGTAGCCAGAGAAACTAGGGTGGCAGGGTGGTGCTAGGGAGAACAAGTGTTCTCTATTATACAGGTTGGAGCCTGTGTAACTGGAAGTTGGTGCTTCCATCTTGTTGGTGCTGAAACATTCAGGAAGTTGGTGCTTCCATCCAGTTGGTGCTGCAATATTCAGGGAGTTGGTGCTTCCTTCTAGTGGGTGCTAGAGAAACCAAAGAGTTGGAGCTCTCAAACAAGTTGCAGCTTGTAAAACAAAGGTAGTAGCCTTACATTGAGTTGGTGCTCAATTGTAAATTATGTACAGGACAGAAAAAGACTGTCTATCATTTCGAAGAAGAAGAGGTTTTCTCCCTTTATGGGTTTCCTCGTGAAAATCTGTCTCTGTGTGTATTTTATGTGTGACTGATGATCTTTACTTTTACTGTCCATATGTTGTATATTGTTGATGACACATGAAGAAAGATTAATAATGTTTAAAAGGTATAAAAACATTTAAGCTCACATACAACTGATTCACCCCCCCCCCCTCTCAGTTGTTTTAGTATTTCCAACAATTGGTATCAGAGTGGGTTCCTTTTGTTTAAAGGTAGATCTGTAAGCTTAAACATGACAAGTCATGAAGGGACTTCAGCTTCTAAGCCTCCTCTGTTTGATGGAACAAATTTTTCCTTCTGGAAGATTAGAATGAGAACATACTTAATGGCCTTGGGTGTTGATGTTTG
>ML812767.1:129123-144403 GCA_009831015.1 Picea engelmannii
TTCATTTGTTTTATATGCTCATAGTTTTTATTAGTTTTAGTTTAATTCTTGTTAATAGCTTTGTTGTTTTTCTTTCTAACCTTTTACCTTACAGTTGTCATGCCTAGCAGAGCCCAACTGGGCATGTAAGCACTCTTAATTTTCTCACCTAGTGACGAATTGGGTGCAAACAGTGGCCTGGTTGTGCTGACATCACCAAGGATGACGCAGACACATGGGATGTGCACCACATGTTGGTGAGTTAAGAACCTACAGAGGATAGCCACTTCGGGGAAAAGTGGGGTCGCATGGGTTGAGAACTCTTGAAGTTCAAAGCGCTAAATTCATCATGGACCATTGATCCACCCTACTTCACAAGTTTTCCAATTCGACACTCTAAGAGATTTGTTGGGGAGTTCCTTGGATACTGTCGAAGCTAGAGTTCTGAAGCTCCTACCACCATAGATTGGAGCAAGGAATGTGGACCGTAGATACATTGTTCTTCACATGTTCTACAGTTTGTTGTTCTAAGATGTTGTGACATGCGGAAAAGGGAAACCTTCGAATATTTAGAGCCGAAGTTTCAACACTCCGGATAAGAGCCCAAATCATTAGCACTGGGTCATAGTTGTGGTCACATGAAAACCGAGGGCTGAAGAAAAAAGGGCTAGCGTCGAATGGTGAATTGTTGCGGAATAGAATAGGGCTTAGAGATAGAATCATGGTGATTCTTGATCGACGCATACCCACTAAAAATGGAGTCTGATATTCTTTCTGTTGAATCAGATTGTTTAAGTTACTCTAGAAAATTATTAAAGACTGATAGCCTGAAAAAAAATCGGTTGATTGCACATTTTTGAAAAGTTAACAATTTACAGAGTTGAATCGAGTTGTCGCATAGTACAGAGAAATGGAGGAGGCATAAGATGCTTACAGTTCAGAGGATAAAGTTAGAGGAATGTATGTCAATTTGGGAATTGAAGGAAAAAACTCCAATGGTCATGGAGAAGAAATAGATAAGGAAGTGAACATGATGAAAATCATTAAGAATTTTCAAAAATATGTCCAAACGCACCAAACATATAACAAAAGGCTTACGAGATCCAAGGAGCTACAAGGATATTTCAATGTGAAGCTGATGCAGAGCCTGGAAAGAATCGAAAAAAAAAATAGATAAGGAGATTGGTTCCAGCAAATCAGAGAATCACGGGACCCCTGATGAGGAAAGAAATGGTAGCAGACATCACCAACACTCTCAAAGGCATTCCAAAAGGAGGCCACACAACAGTTCAAGTCCATCTCCTACCATAAATCATAGGATATCTGAAGTGGATGAACTAAAGGGTGAAATGAATAAAATCAAACCTCCTACTTTTGATAGAGAGCACAAGAAAGATGAATATGATGAGGCATGATTGTTGGGCATGAGGAAATATTTCCAACTGTAGAACTATTCTTCTCATGCAGAGGGAATAATTTCCATATACCAAATTAAAGGGAAGGCATCCAGATGGTGGGATCAACTTGTGCAAGTAAATCACGTGAGAGAGAATAATTTTACATGGAGGGAATTCAAGAGACATTTTGAAAAGTACTTAACTAAGAGGTATTATGACAAGAAAATGAAAGAGTTCTTTGAACTCAAGCTTTGAATAATGTCCATTGATGAGTATGAAAGAAGATTCTTGGAGTTGTTGAAGTATGCCCCCTTCATCAAGGATGAGACAGTTAAGATTCAATGGTATCTGAGTGGGCTTTCATCTTTCATCAGTGATAAGGTCCAGTATGATGATCCTAAAACTATGGAAGAAACCATAAGGAGAGAAAAATGTTTGTTTGATCAGCAAAAATCAAATCCTAATTTACAAAAATCTTGGGAAGACAAGAATAATTTTAATAGGGAGCAGAGGCAGAAGGGAAACAAACCACCATTTTTTAGGAATAGTCCTCAAGGACAACCAATTTTGAGAGATCCTGGGATGGTTGAAGTAGGTGGGCAAAGGCCAAGGCCGACACCTATGGAATGTTAGGGTTGCAAAGGAGATCATAGGTATAGAGATTTTCCTCAAAGAAAGGAGAAGGTGAGAGTTGTTAACAATGTTCAACAAGATGAAACATAATATGACATGGGAAGAAGAGTACCAAGGATCTATGCATCCCTAGACAACAAACAAGTTGAGTTTCAATCACACATGATTGAAGTTGAAGGTATGATCAATAACAGTGCCTTTACTATTTTAATAGACTCAGGATCTAGTCATAGTTACATAGATCGTAAAGTTGTGGAAAGGTTATTTTTTCCAAGAAGAAAGCATGAGAAATATTGGCTAGTACAGTTGGCTGCATGAGCCAAGAGGAAAGTTGTTGAGTTGGTTAAATCATGTTCAGTGGGCATGAATGGAATAAGTACCAAGGAAAATCTAAACATCCTGCCTTTAGGATCGTATGATTGCCTAATTGGTATGGATTGGTTGGACCAACACCATGCCATATTAGATTGTCGCAACAAGGCATTCACTTGCTTGAATGAGGAAGCAAATCAGAGAATAGTCCAAGGAATTCCTAGGGAAATTACTGTCCAAGAATTTTCAGCAATGCAGTTGAAGAAGTGTTACAGGAAGGGTTGTCAAATATTTGCATCTCATATGGAAGAATCACCTAAGGATAAGGTTCCAAATTTGGAGGATCATGCAGTCCTAGAAAATTTTGAGGATGTTTTCAAGGAGGTATCATGACTACCCGCAAAGAGAGATATTGATTTCTCCATAAATTTGATACCTGGAGCAGCTCCAGTATCAAAGACTCCTTACAGAATGAGTACATCAGAGTTGAAGGAATTGAAAATAAAGCTTGAAGAGCTTCTGAAGAAGGGGTATATACACCCAAGTGTATCACCTTGGGGTGCCTCAGTCTTGTTTGTAAAGAATAAAGATGGGACATTGAGATTGTGCATTGATTTCAGATAGTTGAATAAAGTGACTATAAAGAACAAGTATCCTATACCAAGGATTGATGATCTCTTCGATTAGTTGAAGGACGCTAGAATATTTTCAAAATTGATCTCATGTCAGGATACCATCAGGTAAGGATTAAAGAGGAGCAAGACCACCTTCAGAACAAGGTATGGTCATTATGAGTTCACAATGGTGCCATTTGGGTTATCAAATGCACCCATTGTTTTTATGTTCTTAATGAATGGTGTTTTCTAGGAACATTTAGACAAGTTTGTCATTGTCTTTTTGGATGAAATCCTTGTATATTCCAAGTCAGAGGAAGATCATGAGCATAATTTGAGGATGGTGTGTCAAGTTCTAAGGGAGCATCAGTTGTATGCCAAATTAAGCAAGTGCTCATTTTATCAAAACATAATTCACTACTTGGGACATATCATTTCAAAGGATGCGATAGTAGTGGATCCTGAGAAGATAGAATCCATTAGAGAATGGTCAGCGCCAAAGAATGTGAAATAATTCATATCCTTTCTGGGTCTAGTTGGCTACTACAGAAGGTTCATTACAGTCTTTTCGAGAATAGCTCACCCCATCAGTTCCTTGCAAAGGAAGGGGAATAAATTTCAATGGACTGAAGAATGTGAAAGAAGCTTCCATCAATTGAAGCAGTTGTTAACCAGTGCTCCAATTCTGAGGATTGTAGATCCAAATGAAGACTTCATTATATGAATAGATACATGTAAATAAGAACTGGGTGGTTTCCTCGATCAAAATGGTTTTGTTGCATGTTATGAATCAAGGAAGTTGAAGGAGCATGAAAGGCTCTATGCCACTCACGAATTAGAGTTGGCAGCCATAGTGCATGCTTTGAAGAAGTGGAGGAAATACCTCATGGGAAAGAGGTTTTATTTGAGGATAGACCATAATGGTATGAAATATTTATTTGATCAACCAACTCTAAATGTCAAGAAAAGAAGATGGTTAGAGTTTCTTAGTGAATATGACTTTGATATAAATCATATAAAGGGGAAAGAGAAAAAAGTGGTTGATGCACTCAACAAAAGAGTGCATGAGTTTCATATTGCATCTATTATAATGTACCAATCATATTTGAAAGATGGATTTGTATAGGCTGCAAAATCATATTTGCAATACATGGAATTGGTAACAAAATTGCAGCAAGGTAAAATGCAAGAGAAAGTTGAGGATTATGAATTGATAATTGATGGAATCCTCTTGTACATAAACAAAGTTTATGTACCCAATTCCTCTGAATTGAGGAGTGCAATTTTAAAATAAATGCACAATGTACCTTATGCAAGACATCCCGGATATTAGAAAACAATTTCAGCAGTCAAGAGCCAATATTATTGGCCATGCATGAAGAGGGACATTGTTGAATACATAGCTAAATGCTTGGAATATCAAAAGGTAAAGGTTGAGCATAGACACCCATCTAGGTTGCTACAACCATTAACCATCCTTGAGTGGAAGTGGGAAGTGGTGACAATGGATTTCATCATAGGATTTCCCAAAACAAGCAAGCAACATGATGCAATCATGGTAGTAGTGGACAAGCTTACTAAAGTTGCCCATTTCATTCCATTGAAGACCACTCACAAGGAAACTAACTTTGTTGATATCTATATGAGGGAGGTAGCACAACTACATGGTATTCCCAAGACAATTGTGTCTGACACAGACCCAAAGTTTACCTCAAAGTTTTGGAGAGGATTATTCAAGGGGTTCAGAACAAACCTAAACTTTGGCACATTCTATCATCTAGATTAAGATGGAAAAATAGAAAGAGTAAACTAAGTGATAGAAGATATGCTAAGGATGTATGTGATGGGCAAACCATCTAAATGGGAAGATTATCTACATGGGTAGAATTTTCCTACAATAATGGGTATCATCCATCACTGAAGATGAGCTTGTTCGAAGCACTTTATGGTAGAAAGTGAAACACCCTAGTAAGTTGGGATAACCCAGCTGATAGGGTAGTGGTTGGGCCATAGTTGCTCAAGGAAATGGAAGAGAAAATGTTGAAGATTAAACAGAATTTGAAGGTTTCCCAAGACAGACAGAAAATCTATGCAGACAAAGGCAGAAACCACAGAGAGTTTAAAGTGGGTGATCATGTTTTCCTGAGGGTGAAAGCCAACAGAATTTCCCTGAAGCTAGGAAGTTGTTCCAAGTTGGCGACCATATTTTGTGGACCATTTGAAATCCTAGAAAAGATTGGACCAGTAGATTATATGCTTCCATTTCTTGCATCCATGACTGTTCATAATGTATTTCATGTATCATTGCTCAAGAAGTATATACATGATGCTAATCATGTAATTGATTGGAATGTGATTCAGGTGGAACAAGAAGGCGCTTTGCAAGTGCAACATGTGCGCATACTGGACTGGAAGAGAAAGCAACTCTGGAATCGGGTCGTAAATCTTGTAAAGGTTTAGTGCAACTGGTACGGTCCTAAGGATGCAACATGGGAGCATGAAGATTCTATGCTGGAAGAGTACCCACATATTTTTGAATATTTTGAAAATCTTGTTGTTGTTGTGTAAATAAGTTGCAATGAAGAAAGTACAAAAATAAGGGGAGGGGATTGTAACACCCCAAGGTCGAGCCCCTATTGAATTGGAATTATGTTTATAGGTTGGTGAGTCGAGTGGTTATAATATGAGAGAATTATGTTTTTATTAGGCTGGTGAGCCAGATGCTAAGGCCAATGAGCCTGATTTTGCATATGTAAATACTCGCATGATTAATACAAATTAAATCGTTGCGTGTAGACCCTCCACAAAGAAAGAGTTATGGGGGAATAAGATCCACTAGTGGTGTAGACCCCCTGCCCTCAGGCCAAGATCCATGCAGGATCTTCTCTAAACCTCGACAAGGGTTGACTGAACTCCTTGTCTAATCTCACAAAGGATTTTGGGTCTCGCAAGTTGGGCACTTCGAATGTAATGCCACAGCTCTTGGCAATAGCCAAAATGTGAAATTTTGAATGGGCTTAAGGTGTAAGCCCCCTCTTCAGCCCCTTTTCCAATAGGACCACAACCAAGCCTTAACGCAAGCACCTTTCGCAACTCCTGACTTCACGAGTTAGAGTGCCAACCTCTCATGCTCTTCCCTTGCGAATCCCCGAAGTGTGATATGTCAACGAAAGTTGACTCCACCTAAAGCGACATACACATGCCACCTGTCACCTTTTCTTTACTCTACTTACGGAGTGATTTCTTGCCACCTGTCCACACAGACTTTTTGTCTTTCACAACTTGAGCGAACAGCCAACAGTCATTCCTCTTCCTCTATGGATCTCCAACTTTAAAATCGTACTCTCGACAAAATCTATGGTTGTGTGCCTGCCTCGATCCAATAGTCATGGTTGTATCAGGATTTCGCAACCCAGGAGTTCACAACTCTCGAGTCCAAACTTGAACTACTCCACTTCCCGATCCTCGATATGGTGAATTCACATACGAGATCAACGGTCCTCATTGATCCGGATCTAATGATCACTACTCCTCCTGAGCTTATGGGTATTGAGAGACTCTCATTCTTAATCCCTCTACTGGTCTGTCAGATCCAATGGCCTATGGAGCCTCGACATTTCTCCTTGAAGTGATTCCACCTCCGTTTCCAACTTCTCAAGGACTTCTGGCCAAATGACTTGGTGTCCTCCCTCCTGAACTTGACTTATGTGAGATGATTTTGAACTACGCCTCCCTTTGAACACTTCAAAGTTTCTATCCCTTCTGAGCTTTCACTTACGAATCCAAGGCTTCCAAAAGGGTTTCTGTGTGCACTCCTTGCAACAATTTTCAAATAAACTCTGGTTATTTGGAACTTCTGACTCTGTGTACTCTTTGCGATAGACAATTATTCAACTCCTCTGTGAATTTGAAAGAATTTTTTCCCTTCTCCCAGCCTGTGCACACTTTGCACAACTCTATGCTCTGCTAGCACTCTTGCCTATAATGACACAATTTGAATCTCCTCTGAGAATTCTGAGATGAAACTCAGAGCCTGGTCGATGCACTCCTTGTAGACCCTCCATTGCACTCTTTGCAGGAGTTCTTAGAAAGAGAAACAACTGAAACTCATTCTCCCCTTATCCAGAATTCAAACATTCAACATAGAATTCTAGAGCCTATATACACACATAGAATTAAAATAAAATGCATACAGAGGATGCAAACAAGCCTACAACACACCATTTAACAGGTGGTTCCAACAACCATAACAAACACATAGATTGGAATCAAAGATTTATTCTATTAATTCCAGTGCTCCTATACATGGTAAATAACGACTAAAAATGCATAAAATTCTTTGTTCTCCTCTGTGCAACTCTACAGAATATGAATTCTGAACTATGTTACAATGATACAAGGGTTGATGGTGTCTATCATCCGTTTTCCCTCCTATGCTCCTAAAACTATCTAATATATTAAATTAAATCTACCTACTTGCATTAAACACACGTAAATGTCTATTACATCCGCAGATAGGAACATACGCTCCAAAATCAGTTTGGATATTCAAAACATAAATGCTAATGCACTTCTTCCTATCTATTACATTAATGCTTCAGATTTTGAAATTCACAACGTTTTCACAAAAACATATTTAATTTCATATGCGCATCTAGCTATCCTCTTTGGCTAGGCACGTGCTTTAGCTTTCAACGATGCTCTTGCATCAACTCGGTAGGGAAGGGGCTAAGTGTCTAGGAATAGGGGCTAAGCTAGAGATCTTACCTCTAAAGGAATAATATTATATTATTATTTCCTAGAGGCTAAGGTTTGACTTAACCATGTTGTCCTAAGTTCCTGGGGAAGGGGGGGACGAGGATTAAGTGGAGCTCATGCAGCTTCAAGGAGACATGTGTCAACTTCGGCACATGTAGTTTTAGGTGGGAAGTCAGCTCGTTGGGGGGGTTCCCTCATGATTCTCACGATGGTGGAGAATCAGGTGATGGTCGCCACTCTGGAAGTCATCCATACTCCCCACTGATGTACACGCCATTGTAACATGTTGATATATTGGAGTTATCATGTGTATTTCCATGGAAGCCCGACCACACTTGTATTTTCCTAATCCCATGCGGTGTCTTAGCGGTTGGTTATTGATACCAACACAGTCCCTTGGTTGAGCTTGACTTGCTGCCATATTCTGTGTCCTTACCTGTTGTCATTTTTTACCATCACCTATGTGTTAGCCGAATTTTGTTGTTGACATCACCTGTGTCTGTTTGACTTAAGAGTTGAATTGAAGAAGCAGGTTGTCATGCATGTGAGCAACTCTCCCCAGGTGAGCAAGTTTGCTGGGAAGTGATTTCTCTTGGAGGGAGTCCTGTAGCAGCTATAGTACTCTGAGACTTCCGGTCCAGCCTATTGTTGCGGCCCAAGGAAAGGGAGGTGTAGTAGTTGATGGACTTGTAATAGTGAAGGTGTACCCTCCTCGGATGGAACAGGTGTGTGGGGAATGAGGGTCTGTGGGTTGTGGGCGTAAGTGGCTCCTGGGATAAAATCCTTCTTTTTGTTCTATGTGACTTCCCTGTTTTCCTTTCCAAGCCTAGGAATCCATTTCTCGATGGAGTTTAGTCCTAGCTCAGGGGTGACCCATTATTGAGTGTGATGAGTAGGGTGTTCTAAGGCTAGGAGGTTCGTGGAAGGTCTGCATGCAACGATGTAATTTTTATTAATTATGTGAGTATTTACATATACAAAATCAAGCTCATTAGCCTTAACATCTGGCTCACCATCCTAATAAATACATAAGTCTCTCAGCTTATAGTCACTCATCTCACCAGCCTATAAACATAATTACAATTCAACGGGGGTTCGGCCTTGGGGTGTTACACTTGACCTCTGTTAATTTCTTGAATATCTCCTCCCTCTACTTCTTAACATAATACCAAGATTTTGTCGTGTGATCCTGCACTTTTTCTGCTACCAACTCTGCATCATCCTCTGTAAGTGTAAGCTGAGGAACTTCCTTATGTTCCTTCATTTTCTTGTGCAGTCCTATTGTTTGCAACGTTGTTCTTTGCATTGGCAGTGTTTATGTCTGCATGGTTGGAACTGGTATATCCATATCTAGTATATCTCCACCTCTTGTTTCCTCTAACATAGGTATATTTGTCTCATGTTGTGTTCCTCCATTTGTTCCTTCTTCATTCTCCTTTTCATGAGTTGAAGGCTTTGGGATAGTATTTTTCTGCCTTGGATTTTTAATGGTTGTGCTCCCCCCAATTTATTTTGCATGCTCTGTTTGTTTCCTTGTTTTTGTTGTTGGGTTGGTTGATTGTTGTGAATGAACAAACTCTACTTCTTGTTTATATTTTGATACTTTCTTTGGAATTACTGACACCTTCCACTCTTCAGGACATTCCTTCATATCCCACTGCACTTCTTCCCTATGACACAATATCTCAATTGTAGCCATTCCTTCTTAGAATCCCTTTTGGCCCAGATCCACATGTTATGTCTTGAATCTTGAAATTTAGTTATTCCTTGGTTCTCCCTCACAACTTCCAGTGGTATACTCCATGTGTTTTCCAGTTTCTCCTACATCTCATCATAGAGCATGGAGGAAATTCTAGAAATTTCCTTCCTTTTCTTCGGATATGAAGTATGCCATAATGTTGTATATTTTTCTACATGACATTTCCCTAGCCTCTAGTAAAATCCACTATATTTTGGTTCTCCCCATCCAACTAGTGTTATCAATATGATTATATAGGAATAATGAAATTTTGAACCTATATCCTATGCATCCTTTCAATCCTCCAAAAACAATTTTAGGAGATATGGAACCCAGCTAAGTAGACTCCCCTTTGCACATTGCACGACTACTATTATTACTCTTGCAGGGGCTTCCTCTTTGCGACATTTTCTGAAGAGTTTTCATGCGATCAATTTTGTCCCAAAATTAGTTTTTGGTTCATTTATCTGTCTAATATCCATTCCCATGGATCGTCTGTCAGTCCCATATTTTTTATTTATCTTTTTTTCTATAGATTTTTCTTTCGTTTTTTCATCCATGTACTCCTCTGGTTTTTCTCCATTTGTTGGTAATCCTATGATTTCTACAATTAAGTCCACATCTATGGATACATGCCTATACATCCATAATATGCCTCCATTTACCAGTGCTAGTAGGTGTTTAACACATGCATTTACATCTTTTCCTCTCCCAAAGTGAGGAATCTCCATTAGGTTCCTGATTCCTGTGTCATATAGTCCTGCAATCCATTGTTTTGGCTCCAAAATGGGATCTCCTTATGGACCCTCTCCTTTACTCTCCATCTAAAATTGTTGTGCAAACTCAAGAAAATTCCCCCTGTCCGCAACATCATGGTCAACATACTTCAACTTATTCACACAACCTAACATGGCATCCAATACTTTGACTCCTTCAGGTATCTGTGGAAATGACAATGTTATTTCATTCTTCTTGCTCGATGTTCTTGGCACGGTCGGTTTTTCCCTAGTCTTATCTTTCCTACTAATGTCCCCATCACTTCCATTGGATTCTCTTCCTCATCTTCTTCAGTGTATGAGTTTTGTTGGTTCGAAACGTCCTAAACCTGCACTTGTTCCTATGAATCTTGTGTTGGTTCTACTACATGGTGTTGTACTTCATCAGACTCTATATGTTCATCATCTTCCACATTAAAATGTACCTATGGTTATGTTGTGCCTAATCCAATTTGATGTGTGGGATTTTTCTATGTGTTAGGGTTTTTTGTTTCGCCCCGCGGGTCGATATCCATTTCCTTTGTCACCAAAATTTATTTTTCCTACTCCTCTATGATCGTTGGACTAACTGAATTGATTACTAGGGAAGGAATGGCATCAACAATCACCAATCCTTCAGAATGAATTGAGTTTTCCCCACCGGATTTTTTGTCTTGTGGAGACCTTTCATTTCTTCATGTTTTCCTTGTGACCCGACTGGGAGCTCCAATCTTTGGTGGAGCCATTTTTCTAAATCTTGAAAGGGTTTCTCTGTATATTAATTGAACACCTTGGAGTCACCTGCTCACACTAGGTTTTCTTCCTTATCTCTAGTTTTCACAAAGTAACAGTGAGTCTTATTTGTTCACCTTTTCTACTTTTATAGGTCATTCCATAAATGCACTAGTGCACCACACTTTTCCGATCACCACATTTTCCTTTTTCGACTATTTTTGTATCGAAGCACTATTTTTTTTGTCTAGTCCCATTTCTCTGGCGCGTAGTGTATCCTGGTTATTTCATACCAATTTCTATCTTCTACTCACTGTATCATCTAAATTCATCTGTAACACTTATCATCTACTGCATCTTTTTGTATTTTTCGTATTTTTCCAAAAAAAAAAAATACTTATTTTCTTATTTTCTTTTCAGATCCTACTATACACACTATGTACAATTGTAATTTTCTATGCTATAAATACTAAGTATTATTGGTTCAATTGTCCCTATACAGTTTTAGTTGAATTCCATTAACTAATCCTTACATCTCTTTGCCTGTTGGATCCTACAACTCCACAACACCTCCATCTGTGATAGATTTTATCTCATATGGCCCTAACCAATGCATCCTAAATTTTCTTGGGTGTTGTAAGTATTTGTTGTCATAAAGGATAACTAGGTATCAAATATTCTAAAGGTACTATTACTTCCTGAAGATACACCAATCTGAAAGGCATCTTCTCTATAATTTCCTTGCATGTATTTCTATAAGCCCATAATACTACTATTATATTCAAATCCCAATCATCCTTGTTTACATTGCAAATTTTAGATAGGTAATTCTCCAATATTTTATTAAATGCTTCCATTGTTCCATTAGCCTGAGGATGTTATGGAGTGCTCTTATGATGGTGTATTTCAAATTCTTCAGTCATTTCCTAAATGGTATTATTGATAAAAATGAGTTCCATGATCACTCATCTTAATTCTAGGGCATCCAAATCATGTAATTACTTGTTCAAACAGGAAGTGTGTTGTATTTTATTCCCTGCAATCATTTACTATTGTTGCTTCATCCCATATGGTTAAATACTATGTCGTTGTAATGATGTACCTTGATCTTGATCTTCTAGACGGTGGGTTGATTGGTCCTACAAAGTCAATTTCCCATTTGTCAAAAACTTTAAGAGTTACCTGAGTTTTTAGGGGCAACTCATCCCTCCTAGATGGCTTTCCTACCCTCTGAAATACATCACAAGTCTAACAATACTCCTTTGCATCTTTAGAAATTGTTGGCCACCATAATCTTATGTGTAGTATCTTATGTGCAGTGTCTTTTCCTGCATAATGTCCTTCATCTATTCCTTCATGTGCTTCTGCCAAAATGACGGGACATCCATGTTCCATGACACATATCCTTAGAATATTATCCACACCTAGTTTATACAAGTGTTCTACAATAAGTTGGTAATATGCAGCTCTAACTACCAAATTCTTCTTTTGCATAGTGTTATATTCCTTTGGGGAAAATCATGTACTCAAAAATTCAATGATATCATAAAAGTATTTGTTAGAAATATGCACTGAAAAAAGTTATGCATCAGGAAAAATTTCCTCCAAGCTACTTGGTTCCTCTCCATTGGTTATCCTAGAAAAATGATCTAGCCCTGCATTCAGTCTTCTAGGTTTCACTACTACTTGAAAATCAAACTCTTGAAATAAAAACAACCATATACATATTATTCCCCCCAACATTGTCCTATTAACCAGGTATCTGAGAGAAGAGTGATCTATAAACATTCTAAAATGTTGGCCTAATAAATAATGTATGAACTTTTGTAATGCATACACTATAGCCAAACCTTCTCTTTCTGATGTATTATAATTTTGTTCACACTCTGAGAGTTTCCTACTTGTAAATGATATTGGGTGATCTATGTCACCTTCTCCTGGATTTGTTAATACTACTCCAAGTGTTATTGAAGATGCATCCACATGAACATGGAACTCTTTTGACCAGTCCAGAAAAACCAGAATTGGTCATGTCACCATTTTCTCTTTTAAGATGTCCAAACTTTGTTGGAACTCATCATTCCATTGAAAATTGATACACTTCTTTAACAATTTATCCATGGGTGTAGTAATATGTTTGTAGCTCTTTATGAACTTTATATATTATCATGTATGACCTAGTTTAGCTCTTAATTGGCACACTAACTTAGGTGGTGGTAAATTAACAATGACAACAATCTTTGCAGGGTCAACCAAAGACCTTGTTTACAAACCACATGCTCTAGAAAAATTCCAAATGGTGCACTGAATATGCATTTCTTAATGTTCAAATATATTTGGCATTGTCTACACCTGTCTAGCATTAATATTAAAACTTCAACATGATATTTCAATAGGATAAATAATGTCCAATCATCCAGATAAACCTCCAAAAATTTATTTATAAAATCTTTAAATGCAACTACCACTACTCTTGAAAAATAGCAGGGGAATTTTTCAATCCAAAAGGCATCACTGTGTATTGATACGACCCCCATTATGTCGAAAATTTAGTCTTATGATGATCCTCCGGTACTATTCTAATTTGGTGATACCCTGAAAATCCATCAGTAAATGAGTATGCTTCTTGTCCTCCTATATTTTACAATACATCATTTGTAAATGGAGTAGGGAAGGGATCATGTAGATAGGCATCATTCAATTTCCTTAACTCTACATAGATCCTTATTCCCCCTGCTTCTTCTCTTGAACTACCATAGGGATAATCCACTCAGATTCTTCAACAGGTTCTATTATATCATCCTCTAACATTTTATCAATATTTTCCTTAACTTTATGTTTATATACTGGATTCAGACTATATGGTCTATGTCTTATTGGTCTAGAATATGGTCATAGAGGGATTTTCATTTCTCCAAGTTCTCCTGCTACCTTTTTCATTTCTGAAAACATTTTTGGAAATAGATCAATATATTTGCGTAGTAATTATGTTATTATTTCCACTATTCCAATATTTAATTTCTTTATCTTCAGTGGTGCAGAAAATTCTTTTGATTGTAATTATGGGCCTTCTAATTCTCTTTCCCCTTCAACTTCTGTTTTTTGAATATCGTACGGGTTTTCTTCTTTTGTCTCATCTTTTGCAATGTGGCAACAATGTAACAAATGCCTAACTGTTTTTTTATTGTGATTCTGATAAGATGTTACAATTTCAACTTTAGGTTCTTCAAAAATATTTTCTTTTATCAACTTCAGTGTTGCATCCATCACTGGATTCTTGTGCTCAAATGCCAATGTGATCACAAAGTTTTACTGCAAATATTTCCAATTTCTAGTTATGTATACCAATTTCTTTGTATGTATTATAATGTATGGATGAAGTGATGTGGCCATTCTTCTAGTGGTATCAATCTCCATTGGGTTACACATATGTCTATATGTTCTCTTAGATTTCCTCTTCCATCGTATTTCTCCATATGTTTACTCTCATGCTCTGCGCAAAATCTGATACGCAATAATCTTTAGCATTGATACCAATCATGGATATTTTCTTTGTGAGTACTCCACCAATGTGTAGGTGTTTATTTCAAGGAAATATATAAGACTAATAACCTTTGACTTTCCAAGACTTCTAAATCAAACTTTTTAAGAATTCTTCCAAATCATTTTGATAATAAAAAATTGGAGCTTCTCTTACCTCTGTGCCAACCCATCTTATTGCACGCGCCATTCTGGAACATATTTTGGTAGATATCTCATGTAAGATTTGTTGCCAATTATCTAGTCCTGTGTCAAAATCTAAAGCACAAGAACTAATGCTTCTCCAGCTAAGCATTCCATCTGTTTTTGGATTAATGTAATCTTCCTCGTGCGCGGTAGTTCTATAGAATTGATTTATCTTTTTTGTAATGAAGCTCTATGTCACTAGTTCAACGTATGTTCCACCTTATGAAGGATATAATGGTGCTATGAATCTATATTCTCTTGATTCAAAAATCCTTTTTTGGGTCTTCATGTTGATAATAGCTTGATTTTCAAATTCCCAATCTAGTCCCAACAATGTTGGATAAGGTGTAGTATTATCCACTATATCAATCACCTCAAAATGGGCCAGAGTGCTCACACCATATAAATCCATTGATATGCCTTTCAATCGACCAATTGGTATTACTCTATGTTGGTTTGCTAGTTTCAATTGAATAGGTGAAAATCCTAGTGTAGGTTCCCCCATGCATTCCCATGTTTTCTTAGGAAGAACATTTACCTCATATCCCAACTCTAATATGATGTCACCCATGTTAAAGTCTCCAATATTTTCATTCAGTCTAAACTCTCTATTTGTTCTTGTCTTCCTATGGGGAT
>ML812767.1:154591-198258 GCA_009831015.1 Picea engelmannii
TCATTGTTATCACTAGAGGAGGTGTTGTTATAGGAGATGACAGGGTGAATCGAGGAAATACTACAAAAGAATCAAGGGTCAGAAGAGTGTTACACATCAAAATTACTCATTTCAATAGTGTCGCAAGTGTCATCATTACAAGTGTCGTAAGTGTCGCATATTGACCACAAGTGTCTCACGTGTCTCAAACATCATACTTCCATATTGACTATGTCGTGTCTCTAACGACATCACAGGGACACTTAAGACACCCTCAAATACTGGTTTTGGGAGGATAAATCATCTAATGAGGAGTACAAAACCTTTTCCATGAAGAAAACCACTCAAAAATCATTTTTGGAGGGTAGTTCTCCCCTACCCACTGTCAGGGAGTGCCAGCGCTCCCTGGCCTTCTTTGGGGGAGCATTCCAACTCTYTGTGCACCCTGTTGGGGGAGTGCTAGCCTTTTTCAACAAATTTTGGGAGTGTTATGTTGTTGAGAAAATCAGGGATAAATCCCCCTCATCTCTGGATTTGGTTGGATTCAGATCTGAGGTCAAGGCTCGATCTTAGGGAGGATCCAAAACTAATGGATAAATATCTTCAACCTATCCCAAGAATCTCTAAGGTGGTTGGGTCTCTCCAAGATTATATAAGGAGGCCTCCTCATGGTGAAAGGATAGAGATTGAGAGATACCAAACTTATGATCTCATGAGTGGTATTGAGATATGGAGACATTGTGAAGTATCAAACTTATGATATCATAAGGGAGATATCATTGAAGCATCAACATTCTATGTGTGGATTATTTGAGAAAGGGTCTGGACAAAGAGAGATTGGTGAAGTTGTTGCACCTACATCCATGGTTGTAAGCATTTCACTTTGTTTTCATTAATATAAATCTATGCTTGGCCTGTTTCCTTTAAAGTTTGTGTATGTTTCATGAACTTGTTTCTTTCATAGATACATTATGAAGCTAATCATGGTAGGGTAGGAAGTATCATTGTTGTTGCTCATAGTATTTCAGGACCTTCTGAAGAACTTAAAGATCAATATCATCCTGGATCAAGCAAGGACAAACATCGGTGAAAGGTATTTACCCTTCTTCCTTCTTATTCTTTGAATAGTTTAGCTTCATGCAAAGGAAATTCAGTGTCCACAATAGCACTTTTATGTCTTGGTCTTAGGATTCTAGAGAACAAGAGAGAATCCACTTGTCTGCATGGGGATTTCTCTATAAAAAAGAGTTGGAGAGAAGACAAAGTTGTTTGATCCAAGAAAAGAAAAACAAACGTTTGAAGAGGCCAGAAGAGAATTTGGAAGAGAACAGGGTTCTTCAGCTAAGGCACAACCAGAAGTGAAAGAATGTGGAATTCCCCTAGAATTCGATCAGTCGGTCGTGCCCGAAGATGGAAAAGAGGTAAGCAAGCTTGTCAGTGTCTAATATACATTCATTGATTTGATTAAGGATGGAAGAGTTGTGCAAGAACTACAAAATTTGATAAGACAATATGAGATAGGAAGGATAGATCCTCTGTTGAATAAAGAATTACATCAAGTATCTAGGAAGAGAAGGAAAAACAAGGAACTACGCCTTAATGCTCAGATTGGGGACTATGACATAGATTATGTGGTCCTCGAATTAGGGTCAGAAGTCAAGGTTATGATGAAGCAGACCTGGGCACTGATGGGAAAACCTAAGTTGATTTACTCCCCTGTTGGCACAGGGGCAGACCCAGGGTTCAATGCCTCAGCAGTGCACCAACAAAACCCTAACTATTGGCCCTTTCGGTAACACCTTTGAAGCAGATGAAGTCTCACTCGAGGTATAGGCGGGGGGGGGGGTTGCAGGACTCAAGTGTCTACAACCTAGCTGGGACATGGATATGTGATTATAACACTAACAGAGAACTTAGAAGTTAACATTCATCAGCATTTATCCCTTATTCACATCGCAAATTCAAACCCTAACTATAGAGCAACGCAGTATTCCACAAGATCTAATACATCCAACACTTAGCACATAGCAATTGATCAGATCTAGCATTCATTCACATCACTAAGCACTAAGATATTATATCAGATGCATCTAACATATTTCATTGCACTAAGCATACATCACATCAATAACATAACAACTATAATGCACCAAGCAACCACAACAAAGGATATATGTGGTTCACCCTAGTGTGGGGCTACGTCCACTAACTATATGTGGTTCACCCTAGTGTGGGGCTACATCAATAACCTACTCCGCATAGGACAAGAGATCTGCGTGCACCTCACCAGATCCTCCTTCCCTGAGCTAGGTTTAAGCACAAAGCCTTCTTACAAGTTGCACACAAGCTTCTTATAATCACTTGCACTTATCTCTGCAAGTTCATAACACACAGTAAGCACAAAGCCTTTGCAATCACATAGGTAAAACTCTATCACTTAGCCTATTGGCTGCTTATTACATCGCCTAGATATCTATTTATACACTACAAAATGGTCCTAAACATGGTTAAACCCATGGGTTAGCATCCCATACCCGTTACATAAACCCTAAACCCAAAAATTCCCTAAGAAGGGGTCAAGATCCTGTGATCTCCGCTTCGCCTTGCGCTCCACCTTCAACCTACCTATCGAAGTCTGAAAATTGGTCAAACGTGACCAAGGTTCTCCAAAACTTGGTCAAGGGCCAACATGCCCCCAACACTCACCTGTGACTTGTCCCGGGTCACTCTAATCCGGGTAACACTACATCAAATGCCTCGATCTTGGCTCAAGCTACTTCGACCTATTTCTTATCCAGAGCCTCCTGCTCGACGAAATCTTGAATGACCTTCTTGGTGACAAGTCCTTCCAATCATTGTTCAACTGAGGTGACTACTTGTTCTAGCTATGCACCTTGTCCTTCAATCTCCTCAAAACGTATGGAAGTTTCATCCTACACTAGCTGGAGTCATTGGGTTACCTCCATGAGCTTACTCTGAATGGAATGGGCATGTTGTTGAACTGTTTTCTATTCCTGGGCTCTTTTCATCATCTCAACTGATGATAGTAGCTTCAACTGCGCTTGCACTGTTGTTGTTTGTTGTTTCACCTCCTAGAGCTATGACTCCAGTGTCCTAAGCTCAAGGTCCTCTGTAAGGTGCTCGTAGGTATGCTCACTTCGACTGTTGAGTTGTTTTCATTCCAAGGCCAATGCCTTGATTCTCTCAATTTTTCTCCTCGCAGTTTCTTCTCTTATATATCGCACTTCCTATGGAGTGTTTATCACTTCTTGTAACTCCAGTTCAGTTATGCTCTGTTGGAGCTGTTGAATGGCTTTGGCAAGCTTCCTTACTTGTCTTTCTATTGGGTCTTCTTCCATCTATTCTAATCCTATCATAGAGAGAAGTGCTCTAATGACTTCTTCTTTAAATCCAATCGTATCTACGAGCAGTTGTTCCTTCTCCTTCTGTATCTGCGCTCTATCCTCTGCAAACTTTCCTTGAATGTCGTCTCTTTCATGTTGCGCAACCCGACGTTGTTCTCTGGATTCCTCTTTTGATTTATTTAAGTCCTATGTGGCCTTCTCTTTTCTTCCTGAACACGACGAAGGCGAGCTTCAGTTGCATCTGTTATTCGGTGGAGTTGGGAAAGTTCATCTCCCAAATCTGTTCCTTCTGATGATGGGGGCACGGTAGACACTGTGCGGCTGGAGTGGAGGGCTTATTGTACCCCTTTCAACTTTTCTTCAATTCTTTCATACAGGGTCTCTTGTTTGGATTCATTGTGCTGTAAGATATCTTCTGAGCTATCTGAGACAACGATGATGATGAAATCTATGTCATCCATAGTGAGCACAGTTTGCATTGTGGTTTAGTAGATTTAGACTTCTTCGACGATATAGGTTTCGTGGGGGAAACCTTTCTTTTATTGGAGTTCTTAGCTTTGTAAATAGGGTCCCTAGGTGGTGTTACTTTTCCTTGTTTATGCTCATATTCGTCTCCTTTGTCTTCTTCTTTGTCTTCTTCTTTGTCTTCTTCTTCATCACCTCCGCCTCTAGGTGATTCTAAAGCAGTCTCTTTTGATGCGTTGTTTAGATTTTGTACCTCTTATTTTTTATTTCTTCTACTACTGTTGGGTGCATCATACTCTTCGTGAGTGACCAGAGTGTTATAAACCTAAATTGCACCACACATGCTTACCTGGCATCAGGTCAACTCATATCCTTTCTTTGTCAAAAACACTGCTGAAAAACTCTTTGAAAATCCTCTTGACTAAAGGCCCACATGCCCTAACTCACTACTACACGCGTGTACACGCTGGCTGACCCAAAACAGCCTGTGTGGACTGACAAAAGCATGAAAAAAGGAAATTTGTCGATGGAACAAAAAGCTATGGGTGAGTTAACTGAAACTCTCAGCCATGCATGGCCGAGGGTTCGTCCAAATACCTAGCTCCTTCTAGCCTATAAAAGAAGGGGTAGGGATACCATTTGAAAAGAGGAAAAATATAGCAAAGAAACTCTGCCCATTTACGTATTCCATTGTCCCAACCCTTTAGCATTTCCTAATGCCAAAGGAGATTTAAAGAAAAGTAGTTGAAGGACATAAGAAGAGGAGCCCAGGATCAGGTTCAAGCCGCGGTGGTCGATCTCAACTTTTGTAAGTTGACTCATTTTAAGTAATAAAGAGAATGCTTTTCCCATCCCAATTCATGAACTATTTATGATTCGATTAGTTTATGTTTGATTTCTAACCCGTTAGTATATTAGTAGCATGCATGCATAGTTGTTGCTTATCTTGAATGCAGGTCATCTTTGGAAGGAGCATTGTGAACAAGTAATCAAGCACAACGGAGGATTGACATCAAACTTCGGTAACGAGGTAGGTTGATCTTTCCATGCATCTACTAAGAAAAGGGGATTTAAATCTAGGGATGAAGGTAGAAAGTAATTTCTATTCGGTCATATCTGCATGCAAAGTCTGAACTCTATTTGCTAGTCCGTAGGGTGTTTTTCTCCAACAACAGAATTGGCGACCATACTGGGGAGAATCTCTAGGGTTCTTGGAAGTTTATTTAGTTTTTGGGTAGTTTAAAGACTAGTTTTTCTTGCTTGTCTTTTATTTTCGTTTCCGTAAAGTCTGAGCTAGCAGGGAGTTTGGTTTTCCATACCAGTTTTCCCTGACTTTTGCTTGATTGTGTTTTTTGGGACCCATAGAGGTACACACGGCCTACACAAGGCCTGCACGCGTGTACCCGCGCCATATCCTCTTACAGCCCGCGTGTGAACGTTAGTTGTAGAGGTAGCAGTAGCATGTAGGCGTTCAGAGAACCTTAGAGGTAGTCCTCCTCTTCCCTATCAGAATCACATATTCTTAGGGGGTTTTCTGGAATTCTGTCTGAGTCTTGTTTGCTAACAGTCCTATCTCAGATTTTTTTTGCCTTATTATTTTTTCCTTGCATTATTTTTTTTTCTGTTAGAAAGACTATCCAAGCCTTCAAGGGATCCTGGTTATCAATACCAGAGGTCTCTTCCTGGTTTGGTCTGTCTGTTTTCATTTTTTTCTTAGAGTTTAGATATACACGCAGCCCGTGCAAGGTCAGCCCACGTGTACACGCCCTCTGTTGCTATTCAACGCACGTTCGCACGCGCGTTGTTTGAGTGACAATCGCGTGCTTGTACATGCTACTTTTGTTAAGGGTGAGGTAGTCATCCTCTCCTTTGATAAGAAGTATTCCTCTCAGGTGTTTGAATCTTTGTTTGAACAATCAGTAGCTTAGGATTATTTTTACCCTTAGCTTGGTTTTTCTCATTTAAAACGTTGTCAGAAAAATAAAAATAAAAAATTTACTGTTTATAGACAAGTGTGAGAATCATTGTTTTTACAATTGCTATTGTGTGATTTTTTAATCTGATTCTTTGCGATCTGCGCTTTAAGCCTGAATTTTTTTTCTTGGTTTTTTGCTTGTTGGTATTTTCCCTTTCTTTCTTTACTAGCACTTAAATAAATACATAAATCTCTTTTCATTTTTCTTCTTTGGTTGAAGAGTGTGTTTCTGCATCATTAGCTAGGGAAAAGTCTTTCATTTCATAAGTTTTTTGCAGCTCACTTAGATCATAAGTAGCTCGTAATCGAGTGAAATTCCTTTGAGTTTGTTGTTTAAAATCTTAGAAAAGTTAAAGAAATATTTCTTTTGAAAAGTTGTTGAAATTTTGCATTCAGTAAAAGTTTTGTTTCCATCTTTTTTATCCATTTTTTTTGCTTTCATCTTTTACACATCATCAGTTTCACCCTCATACCCCTTGACATAAGACAAAGCCATAAAATTAACGCTAAATTGAAAATCTACTAGACTTTTATGTTTGTAGGGTTCACAAACTAGTTCAGGACTAGGGCCTTGGATTAGGTTGGAGAGGAAACTCTTCAAGGCCATTTTAAATCAAACATTGGAGTCTAAGATAGGGAGTGTTTAAGTCCAGTTTTGTGGAAGTTATCCGAGACCCCCCTCTAACACAGGGGATAAACACGAGGTCGCATGTGGAAATGTAGCGGAGATAACCCCTCCAAAGCTAGACTAATCGTAGTGGAGAACACATATAGAGGGCTTGCTTTGGGATTTCGTCGTTTTCATTTTCCATAGGGCTCTGTGGGTCTCGAATCTATTAAAGGTCCTCAATTTTCTTCCGAACCATTTTCTCTCAATACCCTTGACAATTTTTAGGTTCGATACCCTTCTCATTGTGGTCTACCTGACTTTCAACTGTACCCACCTGGTGATTGTTCGCGTGCTGGCAACCTAGTTGCCAATCTTTGTTAGCGACATACACAGGTGACTGCGGGGGTATACCGCGGTACCTAGGACAGACATCGGGCCATGATTTGTAGAGTATACCCGGAGGTTGCTTCTGTGTTTGAGTTCCACTTGCACCGGTAAGTTTCTCTAGTGTTGGTTGTTGCAACTGTTCTTCCAATTAATTTAGTGTTTTCTTGTCTTATCTTCTAAGGACTTTTTTCTTAGTGTGTGTTACTTTTGAGCTTATATACTACCTTAGAGTGTCTTGGATATTCTCATACAGTGGAGGATCCCAAGCTCTGTCGGTCATAAAGACTTCTTGGCCTGCCACCAGTTACACTAGAGCCACCCCCACCACCATTAAGGCAGAAGCTAGACCAACAAGGGTCTTTTGAAGCGACCGGGTTACAAACCATTGTGCCCAAACAAACCCTGGAGGAATCGACTATTTTGGACCTTGAAGCAACTGCTCTTGGCTCAGTTGAAACCCCAACCACTGATCTCTCGGCACCTTTCATTGTACCAATTCAATTTTACGAGTGCCAGACAATGTTGCACATAGCAATGGAAACAAATGTTGTTACTCCTTATGGGAATTCTTCAATTCCCACCACGGTTGTCACCACAGGAGAGCCATCATATCCTAACCTACCGTCGTCGGTCTGAGCCACCATGGTCTCGAACACAACTACTTCGCATAGTGGTCCGAACCCATCTTTGACGGTGGCCACAACCCCTTTCACACTTAGTGCGAGAATCCCTCCGCTCTCATACGGTATGCCTAGTTCGGGTACAAGTCTTGTACTGTCCTACTCCACTTTACAGACTTTGGGTTTGGAGGGAGGAATTTCTAGCGCTCCTCTGCAAGGTCACATGGGGGGCACTCATGTCCCTTTTAACGTTTTTCCTTACGCAAGAGGTCATATCCCTCCTTCATCCCCTTCACTCGATGGTTCGCATCAGCAATCTGCCAGGCGACCTACACACAATAGTTTATTTGGAACGGGGAGTCAAGGACCAACTTCGCATAGTATGTCAGTAGGTTCGACATCATTTTCTTGGAACAGAACATTTGGTAACAACACCTTCTCGTCAGTCACTTTCCCAACTGGGGGCAACCCCATTTTTGGACAGTCTACTCATGTACAGGGTACTATTCCTACACAGGGGGCAAACCTAGCAGGACCTTGGAATTCAGGGCAAGGATTCGTTCCCTCCTCCGGAATGTTGATCTTGGGTAATTCTTTCCATAATCAATGGAACCCTAGACAGACTACTATGCCTATCCCCACGGGACCGGCATGGGGTAATCCTTCCCAAAGTCCTTTGAATATAATGCATGCCCAACAATCCATGTCCTATTTGGGAAATCAATTGATGATGTCTCCATAGATGCAAAATCCTTACGCTAGCCAGGGCCATGGTTTCTACCAGAATTCGGGCCAACAACCAAACTTTTCCTGGCAACTTGGTGCCAGTCAAACTCTAGGACCCTTTTTCCCAGGTTATCAGCAGCAACCCAAACTACCTTTCCTAGCAACTTTACACTTTCCAAATTTGACGAGGTTGTTGAATGACCCCATTTGTCACAATCCGCGTTGGCCTCCTATGTCGACGAAGTTTCCTTCAGACATTCCAAAGTTCAAAGCCAAGCCTAATGAAGATCCAGGAGATCATGTGACTACCTTCCATCTTTGGTGTTTATCTAACTCATTGAAAGATGACTCCGTACAGTTGCGATTGTTTCAACGTACTCTCATTGGGAGTGCCGCGAAATGGTACATTGAGCTCGATCGCTCAATATACTTAGCGAATTAGCGATGGCTTTCCTTAACCATTTTCAGTTGCCTGTGAGATACGACGCTGGCACAGAGCTTCTCGCTAATTTCGAACAGACAACAGTGGACCATATCTCTGATCACATCCGAGAATGGAGACGTCGGAAGAGTTTAATCAAAGTACCAGTTCCACCAGCATTCCTACTTGAGTGGTTCCTTAAGTATTTGGTCCCGCAGTTATCCAAAGACATCGCAACATCCGGAGTTTTCTCTGAAGAAGACGCCATCATGAGGGCTCAACAGTTTGAGCTCATCTATTCTCATTCCAGTTTATTATACAACATCTTTCCAGATGCGCCACGTTCAATACTAGATAAAACTAGACAGAGAGTTGGACCACATGCCAATGGTATTGTCGGTTCAGCACAAACCAAGCCCACTGAGAAATTGACAAAGTAGTTGCAACAGTTATCCATACAACACACAGCGTCCAGCCAAACTACTTCTTTGGTTGTTCCCCCTACCCAAACTTCAGAGGTACACACAGTGCAGTCGACTAACCCAAAGGCCCCCCAACAGCCTGAAGGGAAGAAAAAACAACGAAAGAAGGGTAAGGGGGATAAAAAAAACCAACGATAATGTTGTGTGTGGAAGAACACCCGACCCATCTATTTCCTCGACTTGCAGAGGCCCAAAAATTTGTCACGTAGCAAAAACAGGCGGTGTTGACGAACCCATTTCAACATGGGAAAAATCTAACTCAAGCCTCTACAAGTATGGAAGGGGGCAATCAAGAAAACTGCTCGCCTCTGAACAACTCCTCATCCACGAACGTATATATGGTTAGGGGTGATTCTTTCATATCGACTAGAGTGCACAATTATAGTAAACCAAGTGCTTCTGAGAAGGGTAAAGAAGATGACCTCCCATCTCTTCCTCTACAGATTGAGAAGACGTTGGGAGAAACAATGACACGCATTTCAAAAGGTGCATTTAAAAAGGCTTCTCATAACCCAAACACAAGGGCCGCCCAGAACTACTCTGTGGTGGAATATTTATCACAAACCCCTTCTGCGATGTCTGCTTTGGAGGTCCTCCAAAGTTTCCCTTCTCAGAGAAAATCCCTGTTAACCGCATTGGGCTCTACTGAGACTTGTAATCCGGGTACCATCATGTTAGATACAACCAACTTAAAACCTCGTCTGCCTTACCATGTAGCTTTTCAGATAGTAGTGGCTTACCCCACGAAAAAATTTACATGGAATATCTTCTGCACGGTGGTTGACGAGGATGCCTCGACATGCGTTATGTCGTTGGCATGTTGGAAGGCCATTGGCCAGCCTGTTTTGTCTCCATCACCTACTCTCCTCACTTCTTTCGACGATCAGTCATTCTGACCACATGGCATCGTTCTTTCTTTCCCCATGCAGTTAGGAGGGAAGACCGTGTGTGTCGAAGTAGAGGTAGTCGATGCTCCCCTCAACTATAACCTCTTGTTAGGACGGAGTTGGACTTATGCTATGCAAGCTGTGGTTGCTACGGTTTCCTGGGTCTTGTTGTTTCCACACGAGGGCTGGATAGTGAACATCGATCAATTATCTTTCTCCAAACCTGACCCAGCTTTGGGGGAATCCACGGTCCCGCTGATTGATAATCCTCAACCAGGTGTCGTCAACGTAGGAGTTGGTTTGTGCCCATCCTTGATGGGTACCTTCGATTACCCACCTCCTCAGGGAGATATCAAATTTATATCTAATCACCATAAGGTTGATATTTTTCAAGTTTCATCGTTCTGCATGACTTACTTTGAGGATCCATGGATTCTTCCTTCCCCATCAACCATGATGGATGAGACAGGGCACCCAAGCATGTCCATTCCCTTATCTGTCACTAAAGAAGCGTACTCTTTAGTCCAGCAAGCTTCAGCTAACACTGATCCGACTACTGCACAAGAGTTAGATCCACTTCTAGAGCCTATTTTGGCTCAGGGTTCTCTCACTAAGGTCAATTCATTAGACTTAGTATTTCCTTTTGACGAAGCAGTAATCGAAGCAATGACTAGTCCGGACAAACCTTGGGAAGATCTTCATCACAGATCATATTTCCTCCCAGAGTTAAGCCGAATCGAAGTAGGAGAATTCACTATGACTTTGACTGGAGATAGGTCTTTTCATACTAATCCCTTAGCTACACACAAGATCTATGCTGAGGGTAATATGGCAACCATTACTGAAATGATACCTATCAATATCTCCAGAACCCCTGGAGTCATAGACAATGTTTTCGTCAGAGCATACAACTCCCCCGAGGAGATGCCAGGTATCAACCCACAAAGAGTCTATCATGAGCTAACTTTGTTGTTTTTCAAGCTGACTTTGAGATCCGAAAGAAACATCCGACGAGACTGCATTTATGCTTTTCGATATCGTCCGGATTAACTGAGAAAAGTAACCATTATGGATTCTTCTTTAAGCCCTTTTCAGACTCCTTAAAGATGAAAAGATTGTCGAGTGACCTTGTTTCTTCACACTCGTTCAATTGGTCCAGAAGAACATTCCTTAAACGGGTCTTCTTTTAAACCCTTTTCAGACCCTCTAAACATGAAAATATTTATGAGCGATCTTGTATCCTTTCACGCTCGTTAAACTGAAATTTGAAGTCACGTCTGTCCGGYGGTAGTTTACCCCTTTTTCGGTTTGGATGCTCAACTGTACGAACAAAGGTATACTCTATGGAAGTTCCGTTCTTTAGAAGAGTACTCTCAGGTAAAATTTTATCCCTTTTTCGGGCCTGAGGGACTAAAATTATGAAAAAGGAACCTCCACGGAGTCCATAGTTAAGCTCTTTTCAGACTCCCTAAAATTGAAAAGATCGTCGAGTGACCTTATTCTTTCACACTCGTTAAAATGGTCCAGAAGAACATTCCTGACGGAGTCCATAGTTAATCTTTTTTCAGACTCCTTAAAAGTGAAAAAATGGCCGAGTGATTTTGTCTTTATCACACTCGTTAAAATGGTTTTGAATAGACGTCTTGTCGGTGCCAGTTTACCCCTTTTTCGAACCGGCTAGACTATCTTCGAAAAATGTACCCCAATGGAGTCTCCTTTTATGTTTTTTCAGACTCTCTAAATATGAAAAACCACCGAGCTTACCTTCTCTGGGCTCATTAAACTTACATCGAAGGATGTTACCATTGTGTGTTTTATTAACCGCGTTTGCATACCTTATAYGCCAGCCTTGTAACAGTTTKCTTCTGTGTCTTAACACCTTTGGCCCCCGGAGGATTTTTCCCGAGTATCATTATTTTGAACATCAGTCTTGTCCTTGTGCCTTGAGCTTGTATGTTTGCAACACTCGTTCCTCCTTTGTAGCGTACTATTCCTTTATTATTTTTCCACAATCATTGAAAAGAACTAAAAAAATCAAATATACCCCAAAAATAGGAAGGGAAAAGTATTTTCTTCATTGGAATCATAATGAGTCTCCCTTGGATAAAGCATATATGTATTCTTGTTCATCGGACTATGGGATGTAGTACAACCATAGGAAGTTTTTTCTCGCTATCTAGAGTTGTGTCATCCACCGTTTGGTTATCCTTCCAAACATATAGAGAGTTTGCGTTGCCTCCTGGTTCGTAGACTTATGATTAACATACATGTTGCTTGAGTCTCATCATTTTCCATGCTATTATCCAAGGGAATTTTTTCACCAAGCCTGAGTCGGCCCCTCTTCAATATGTCTCTTGTCCTAATGCCTGTCCATCTTGAATGTCTAATCAAGTCCTTTCTCGAAATCACTGAAGCCTTCAGTCTGATCATCAAGATTATCAAATCCATGACCAATGAGCCATCGAAGACCTCTGGGTAGTGTAGTCGTACACTCATATTACACTCCTACCCGAGTTTTGGAAGATTTTGAAGTTGTTTCTCAAGCTCTGAAGATCTCATCTCCAGCCATCAGGTCGAATCAGCTTCTGGAAGATGGATACTCTATATGTATATCTTTCTAATTTCAAGATGTAGCTCCGTTGTGTATTGTTCACAGCTACTCTTTATAGTCATTTGACATGGATCTACAGTGTATTTGATTGGTATCCATGATCCTATTTTTATCCTGAGCATGGGTATGCCAGCCTCGGTGAGACATTTCTTATTTTGCAAACGGCACCTCCCAGTTCCTGATCCTTGGGCTCAATCGTTTAGCACATCAGTAAAGATTGGTAATGTATTTCGTCCATCAGATGCTCTTCTGACCTCACACATTAGGGGGCATCTGTTATAACCCTAAATTGCACCACACGTGCTTACCTGGCATCAGGCCAAATCATATCCTTTCTTTGCCAAAAACACTACTGAACAACTCTTTGAAAATCCTCTTGAATAAAGGCCCACGCGCCCTAACTCACTACTGCATGCGTGTACACGCTGGCTGACCCAAAACAGCCCACATGGACTGGAAAAATCATGAAAAAAGGAAATTTTCCGACGAAACAAAAACTATGGGTGAGTTAACTAAATCTCTCGGCCATGCATGGTAGAGGGTTCGTCCAAATACCTAGCTCCTTCTAGCCTATAAAAGAAGGGGTAGGGGTACCATTTGAAAAGAGAAAAAATATAGCAAAGAAAATCTGCCATTTATGTATTCCATTGTCCCAACCCTTTATCCTTTCCTAATGCCAAAGGAGATTTAACTCAAAGCAGTTTAAGGATAGAAGAAGAGGAGCCCAGGATCAGGTTCAAGGAGCGGTGGCCGGTCTCAACTTTTGTAAGTTGACTCATTTTAAGTAATAAAGAGAATGATTTTCCTATCCCAATTCATGAATTGTTTATGATTTGATTAGTTTATGTTTGATTTCTAACCTGTTAGTATATTAGTAGCATGCATGCATGGTTGTTGCTCGTCTTGAATGCAGGTGAGCTTTGGAAGGAGCATTGCGAACAAGTAATCAAGCACAATAGAGGATCGACATCAAACGTCGGTAACAAGTTAGTTTGATATTTCCATGCATCTACTAATAAAAGGGAATTTAAATCTAGGAATGAAGGTAGAAAGTAATTTCTATTCGGTCATATCTGCATGCAAAGTTTGAACTCTATTTGCTAGTCCGTAGGGTGTTTTCCCCAACAACACAGAGGACTTCCGATTAGGTCAGGGTCGGACAGTTCTGCCTAGTTGAATGGTACAAGGAGCTCTGCGAGCCATTCCTTAGTTATTTCTTCCATGTCCTCCTCAGTGATCTTGTAGTAATATTGGAGCTCTTCTTTATGTTTGTCTCCTCGCTCAGTGATATAAATAAAATGTCTATATGCGCAGAACTTCACAAATGGTATGAACCTATGCAGGGTGTTCGGTGTCATGCGAGGGGAAGACTCGATAGCCCTCTTCAACTGCAAGTAATAGGTGTGGAACATGGTGTTTGAATGCCATTGTTTATCCATGTCACTCGAATACCAGAGAGTGGTGAACTTCACAGCTAAGGGTTCTGATGTCTCAATCTCAGGGAAGGTCTCACATTCCATCATCTCCCAAGAAATGAAGGCGATGAGGATTAGCAGCCAACTAAAATGGAACTCGTAGCCCTGATCCTGAGCTTTATGGTAGTATTTATCTAAATCGTTGACGAGGAAGCTCATCCAGTTCATTTGTATCCCTTCCACGTATTTTCCTGTGAGGTTGACGACAAACCCCGTGACCTACATCACCATAGGTGTATTTGATTCTCTGTGCCAAGGCACGATCTGCAGCCTTTATTGGATAAAATTCTTGTGGGTTTGGTCCTTACATGCTTAGTCCATTGATCCTATGGATCAACATCATATCGACGGTGATATGCATGTCCAACCATAGATAACCACTATGGAAGCACAACAACAGGATATTAACGCACGTGTTAACCTCATGATGTCTTCCGAAGTGTGGTATCTTCATCATGTTCAGGATAGTGGACCTCGCGATGTCCATGGTCCATGGATGGGGGATGATCTTTGACTTCTTCCCATTTTTCTTAGTCAAATGCTTCTATGGTGCGAGCATGCCATAGATCTTGTTGTCTCCTAGGTTATAGTAACTGATATTCAACATCAAAATCCTCTCCAACTGCGGTCTGACTGTGCATATCCCCTTCAGTAGGTACACAGTGATGGCTGTGTAGTCGAAGTCCCTCGCGATGTTGTCACAACTCACCATGCCAGCCATAGGTGGGATGTAGACGGGCAGGATAGATGGGATGATCTTCACATTCACTAAGTCATCACGATGCTTCATTCGTTTCTTTGTCATAGCTCAGGATGGTCTAGATCCACAACTAGTCGATGGGGATTCTTGCACTCCTCTCATCGACAAAGCTTGGATGTTTGTGGACATCACCTTCTCAACCATGAGGTCTATTAGGATCTCTTCTATGGATTTTTCTACTATGCTAATTTCATTTGGCATGCGCACTAGAGATATGATATCTCAGGTCGGTGAAAAAGACTCAATATAACAGAACGACTGGCGAGGTCTCAATAATCACTGCACAAAAGAAACTAATTTTCTACGGGCTTGGATAATCACAATTGGAAAAAAATTTCTCGGTGCAATGCTCAACGAGATAAATAGACAATGTCGTAACAGACTCTTCCAACGGGCAGGAATTCCTTAATCAATGAAATTCCATCCATTATGGCATGGTCCCAATGGTCCAATTGTCAATGTTCTATCCATTCTGGAGTGTCGTTCTAATGGTCGGGACACCTCCAACAGTCATATTGCTTTGTCGTGCAAAAGTTCCAATATTCGTTGTTTTGATATCCTAGCAAAGTTCTAGTTCTGCAAACCTTCTTTCTACGAAGTCCTCCCTGGAAATTTTTGTAACTTTTCTAACGTTTCTTTCTTCTTACTGAGCTTTCTCGCTTTCTTTCCTTAAATATGAGTCACTGGTTTCCTCTTTCCATTATCATTCTTATCTCCTCTTGGAATGGTAACTTTGCACTATGGAGGGTCTTTTATAGAGTTTGAGGGTAATACTTCTTCTCTTTCTAGGGTAGGTTCTCTACTCTCTTGTACAAACAGGTGTTTCAAGTCTTCATGTGTTCTTTCAAATTCAACTTTCGAATCTCTGGTCCTTAGTAGCTTCGACTGGTCCTCTTGTTATTCTAGTAAGTGCACTATTCTCCTAGCCATCAAATCTCTTAGTTCTTTCTTTTTCTTTTCTATATCCTCCTCTCCTCATTTCCTTCGTATCTCATCTTTCTCAATCCAGGTTTTTCCTAGCAAAATAGCAAATGGGTCGTTGTTCTCAACAAATTTAACGATCTCAAATTCTTCTTTTGTCAAAGTTCCATGAGCACTCATAGGTATCTGGGTAATTCTTCCACATAAGGTTATTATATTTCCTCTAAATAATCCTATTCCTCCCAATAAAGGAACCATAGCGGTTTTTCCCAAAATTTCCCAAGTTCTTTCTGTCATGATATTTACCTGTGTTTCCTATTCTTGTTTCGATGCTTTCGTTCTCTTTTAAGATCTCTGATAATTTTATATCTTTGTGATCATTCAGGGTTTCTTTCATCTGTAATAATATAGTCTCTGATTCTTTCTGGGGTTCTATCATATCCTTAGTTTCTTGGCCTGTCTCATAGTTTTCTTGTCTCATATTCATCTTTCCATCTTTGGCAATCATTCTAGGGAAATCCAAAACTTCATGTACAGTAGCCTTACAACAAAGGAAAATAGGACCTCTACTAGGGAATTCCTTAGCAATATGTCTTGGTCTTCTACAACTAT
Source organism: Picea engelmannii (assembly GCA_009831015.1). Taxonomy (NCBI): domain Eukaryota; kingdom Viridiplantae; phylum Streptophyta; class Pinopsida; order Pinales; family Pinaceae; genus Picea; species Picea engelmannii. Next base: position 170,888 of record ML812767.1, read on the forward strand.
AATAAAGAGTTAACCCTCTCTTTCTCTTAAATGACCCCCAACCTTTCATGTAGTATGCACTGGGGTCATAGTGGTGGGTGTGAAAAAAATTATTTCTAGGATCCTGCATCCATTTGTTAGTCCAAACATTCTTTATATGCATATGAATAACATGTCTTTCATTATTTCTATCAGATCTATTCATATCAAATCTTCTTTCTTCTAGTTGTACCCTAGTTTTCAAACTAGGACCAAATTTATTAAACATACCTAGATCCATTCTTTCGAAATAAAAAATTTCACTTATCTTACCTTTCTCAGAGCACAAAGCTTCAAGATATTACCTCTTTTCTTTAGATCAGACTTCTCTTCTTAGCATAGAGCTTCATAGGTCAAGTAGAATACTGTGCACTAGGGTAGAAAATCTACGCACATAGCTTTCTCTTTTCTTCAGTTCCTAGCAATCACAGTTTCAGGTCCCGACGACAGAACCATTTCTTGGAACAGGAGCAGAACCAAGGTTCAATACTTCAACAACACACCAACAAAACCCTAACTACCATCCCTTTCGACAACACCTGCGAAGCAGATGAAGTCTCACCTGAGGTAGAGGCAGGGGGGTTGCAGGACTCAAGTGTCTGCAACCTAGTTGGGACATAGATATGTGATTATAACACTAAAAAATCACTTAGTAGTTAACATTCATGAACATTTATCCCTTATTCACATCACAGATTCAAACCCTAACTACATAGCAGTGCAGTATTCCACAAGATCTAATATATCTAGCACTTAGCACATAGAAATTGATCAGATCTAGCATTCATTCACATTACTAATCACTAATATATTATATCATATTCATTTAACATATATCATTTCACTAAGCATACATCACATCAATAACATAACAACTATAATGAACCAAGAAACCACAACATAGGATATACATGGTTCAACCCAGTGTGGGGCTACGTCCACCAACTCTTCTCTTCTTTATTGTCTTCTTTAAATCTTCTACAAGAACAGAGCCACAAGAACCTACTTTGCATAGGACAGGAGATCTGCACACACCTTGTTAGATCCTCCTTCCCCGAGCTAGGTTTAAGCATAAAGCCTTCTTACAAGTTGAACACAAGCTTCTTACAATCACTTGCACTTAGCTCTGCAAGTTCTTAACACACAGTACACACAAATCCTTTGAAATCACATAGGTCAAACTCTAGCACTTATCCTATTGGTCGCTTCTTACATCGCCTAGATATATATTTATACATTGCAAAATGGGCCTAAACATGGGTAAACCCATGGGTCGGCATCCCATACCCATTACATAAACCCTAAACCCAAAAATTCCCTAATAAGGGGTCGAGATCCCATGATCTCCACTTCACCTTGTGCTCTGCCTTCGACCAGCCTGTTGAGGTCCCAAAATTGGTCAAACGTGACCAAGGTTCTCCAAAACTTGTTCAAGGGTCAACATCCCCTATCAGGCTCAAGATGGATAATGTACAGGCAGTAAGCCCCTTTGGAAGACTATAGCATGTCCCTATGGACATCGATAGGGTAAGGACATTTGCGGACTTCGAAGTAATTAAGATAGTTTATGATAGTTGTCCGTATCCTACATTGTTAGGAATTGATTGGGATTTAAACAATTCTATTGTTGTTGACTTAAAGAAAAACTAATGACATTTGAAGGTGATGGCCTTAGTTCCATTGTGCCTCTTGATCCTAACGAAGGTCGCAGATACATAGAACCCATCAGAGAAGAAGACCATGCTTATGAAATAGAGAATATATATAAATTGACAGCAAGACAACAAGATTACATTAATATTACGGCAGATGGAAACTTGAGCTGGTGAAGTGAGAGTGCATGCTCATCAGACTCAGAGGAATCAATGGAGAACTGGTAGAATAGGATGTATGAAGTCTCCACACGACGATGTGTTAGATTAACTAGGGAAGTTTGATGGATCGGCAAAAAAGTAAGTAACCCGCCCACATTTGATGGTTTAAATCACTTAGAAACATTCTTATTGGAATTTGAAGAAGTTGTACCAGTACAACAGAGGTTGTTGGCACTAGATGAATCCTTGGAAGCAATGCCAACAAGATGGTGGGGGACACACAAGAAGAACATCGTGGAGTGGGTACAATGTCATACTTTGATGATAGTGCGCTTTTTAGAACAAGACGAAGGGTGCGAAGTCTGATACACAGGTCAGAATTGTCCGAAGGACCATATGTGAAGTTGTGAGGAGACCTAGAGAATCATTCCTCAAGAACAGTGTGTGCACAAGTTCATTAACACTCTAGATACTACGCCCATCAATTGGTATCTTCAAGCAGAACTAAGCCTCACCACTTTAGATTGGTACAGTATGACCCAGAACGTTATAGCTACATTTTTATTTGAAATTCAGTACCCCACAGTAGATCAAGCTTTACAAGTTGTAAGACAAAAAGTTTTTGAGGAGGCACCTAACCTCCCTTTGGATCAAGAAGAAGATGAGTGGACTTTCAAAAATTACAAGGTTGATACAATATCAATGTTGATGAATATGATGACCCCAAGAATGTGAACATCACAAAAACTGAAGGACAGAGAGACATAGAAGGGCCAGGGGTTGAAATACCTTTCATTGGTAGCCAATTAAAATAAAGAAAGTTAATATTGGAACAGATAAACCACCTAAGTTGGCAAAATTTGGAGATTACTGGGATGGTGCCACTATTGATAAGATTACAGAATTACTACATGAGTATCAGGACTTGTTTCCAACCAAGTTCACAGACATGAAGGGAATTAAAGGGCCCATGGGAGAAATGAAGATCCCCTTGAAACCAGAGGCAAGGCCAGTCAAGAAGAGACCCTACAGACTAAATCCCAAGTATAAGAATAAATTCAGGATCGAACTAGACATAATGTTGGAAGTAGGAATCATAGAACCTGTCAAAGAATTAGAGTGGATTATCCCTATGGTGATCCGGGATAAGAAGTCAGGCGAGATCAGAATCTGTGTAGACTTAAGGAGACTGAATGATGCCTTCTTACATGATCCATTCCCTACACTGTTATAACCCTAATTTTCACCAGACATGCTTACCTGGCCTCAATCCATCTCGGATTCCTTCTTTACCAAAACACTACTGAACAACTCTACTTAAAAACCCCTTTTATAAAGCCCCACGTGCCCTTCTTCATTACTAAATGCATGTACACACTAGTTGACCCAAGACAGCCCGCGTGTACCTACAAAAGCACAGTAAAAGGAAAGTTGTTGATGGAACACACAACTTTGGGTAAGTTAACTAAACCTTTCGGCCATGCATGGCCGGTCACTCGACCAAATACCTAGCTTCTTCTAGCCTATAAAAGAAGGGTTAGGGGTCCCATTTGAAAGGAGAAGAATCATAGTAAAGAAACTATACCCAATTAAGCATTCCCTTTGTCCCAACCTTTAGCCATCCTTGTACAAAGAGAATTATAGAGAAAATCATTTGGAAGATAGTGGAAGAAGATCCCAGGACCAGGATCGAGGAGCAGTAGCCGAATTTATCATTGTAAGGTATCATTGTGAAGTTAATAAAAGAATTTATTTTCTCGTCCCACCATATGAGATTGTCATTATTGGAATATTGATTGTATGATTGACTAAATATCTAACCCATTAGTTCATAGATCAAATGCATGTGGAGTTCTTTGTTTGTCTTTAGTGAATGCAGGTCAGCATTGGGAGGAGAGTCGCAGTCAAAAAATGACCAAGCGCGAAAAGGGATCGACATCGAACACGAAAAATAAGGTGCGTCAACTTAATCTCTTAAGCCTTGTACTTACATATGAGTAATGGGGGTTTAGGCATGGGATGATGGTAAAAAGTAAGAATCTTTAGGTCATTTCTGCATGCATGATAAAACCATTAGTGCTAGTTCATAGGAGGGATTTCCCACCCACAACATACATCGTTTACTCATGAAGTGTTAGATAATGTGGGAGGATAGGAAGTTTATTTCTTCACAGATGGAATTTTAGGTTATCACCAGATCAGGATTACTAAGGAAGATCACCATAAGACCACATTTTCAATAGAATCGGGTTCTTTCCAGTACACAGTGATGCCTTTCGGATTGAAGAATGCACCAGCCATATTTTCCAAGGCGGTAGTCGAAGCATTCAAGGAGTTTTTACATAAATATTTGGAAGCATATTTTGATGATTGGACTGTCTTTAGCTTATTGAAAAATCATATTGAATGTTTAAGATTGATGTTAGATAAATTTAGGCAATGTTAGATTGCCCTGAATCTAAAAAAATGTATTTATTTTCACCCTTTGGAGTGCTACTAGGGCAGATTGTGTGTAAGTAGGGACTGTTGGTAGATCCTTCTAAGATTGCCATCATTTTTTATCTACCTCCCCTTACTTCAGTTAGAAAACTATGCATTGAGTTGGGACATACTGGATACTACAGAAAGTTCATTAAGGGCTATGCACAGATAAGAACACCCATGGAAAATATTTTAAAGAAATATTGTAAGTTTCAATGGTCATAGGAATGCCAGCAGAGCTTCGACACACTGAAACAGAAAATGGTCACTACACCTATTTTGGTTTTTCCAAATTGAAGGAATTCCATGTGCATGTTGATGCATCATATATTTCATTAAGAGAAGTGTTAGCACAACCAGGAGCAGGAGATATTGACCACCCATTATCCTTTTCTAGCAGGAATCTCTCTACAGATGAGATAAAATACACTACAACTGAGAGAGAAGGTTTAGCCATGGTGTACGCACTACAAAACTTTCGACACTACTTGTTGGGAGGACATTTTAATATGTTCACTGATCACTATGCATTGAAATACCTAGTCAAGAAGCCATTGTTGGGGGGAATAATATGCAGGTGGATATTGTTATTCCAAGAATATGATTTTGAGATTATGGTCAAGCCATGGAGAATGAACAAGGGATCTGACCACTTTTGTAGGTTAGAACATGGAGAGGAACCTACCAGTCTGGAGGATACACTTATAGATGCACAGTTGTTGGCCATCAGGAAATTTGATGATCACTTCGTCGAGATAGTCTAGTACCTATCTACAGGAATGTCACCTCACGAACACGCAGTGATTCAGAAGATACAGTTGGTAGTTCAAGCTGCATATTTTTCACTTATAGCTGGACAACTATAGAATATGGGACTCGATGAGATATTGAGGAGATGCATTATGGAGGCATAAATACCACTGAGTTTGGCAGAAGCACATGAAAGCATCACAGGAGGACATTATGCTGGGAAAGCAACAGTGAAAAATATTCTTAGAGTTGGCCTCTAGTGGCCCACTTTACACAAAGATGCTAAGGAATACTACAGAGCCTCCGATGTATGCCAAAGAGTTGGAAAACCTTCCAGAAGGGATGAGATGCCTTTAGCACCTCAACTAATGTTACAGGCATTTGATAAATGGGCCATTGATTTTGTGGGACTTATCAACCCCCCAAGGAAGCGCACATGAGCTCGATACATCATCACTGTGACAGAGTATTTGACCAGATGGGAAGAAGCAAGAGAAGTTAGGGAATATAGTGCAACTACAACTGGACAGTTCATATTTGAGGATTTCATAACAAGGTTTGGATGCCCAAAGATCCCGATGAGCGATCGAGATACTCAGGAATTTGAAGTTCATCATCAGAAGAGTATGCCATACCACCCACAAGCGAATGGTATAGTCAAAGCTTTCAATAAGATCTTAGAGAAGGCGCTGACAAATATTTGCAGTGTGAATAGAGATGATTGGGATTTGAGAGTACCAGTAGTACTATGGGCATATCGAACCACTTGCAAGAAGCTGACAATGCAGACTCCCTTTAAGTTAGTTTTTGGCCGAGAAGTAGTGGTACCTATGGAATATTTGGTTCTTATTCTGAGAATTTCATCATTTATAGATATGGATGACATAGGCACTATACAAGATAGGCTTGTACAGTTGGTAGAACTAGAAGAAGACAGGTTTATTTCAGGATTTCATCAGCAGGTACAGAAGGAATGAGAGAAGGCTACCATGATAGGCATATCACGAGGAAAGCATTCAAACAAGGATATTTGGTGTTATTATACGACAGCAAGTCCATGAAGCATCCAAGGAATTTCAGGACACATTGGCTTGGGCCTTATGAGCTCACCTATGTTACAGAAGGAGGAGCTACACAGTTGAAGACTCTGAATGGAGAATGGAAAGAAGGTTTGGTAAATGGGAGCCAGTTGAAATTGTGCTATGACAACTAGTTGCCTCGTAGCTCTCAGTAAAAGCATAAGAATAGGGGTCTAGGTACCAGTTGCATTTGAAACTAGGTACCAGACACAGAAAAGATAGTCTGCACAAGCAAGGGAGGGATTGAGCAGAGATCACAGGCTACCCCGCATAGTCTGAAGTCGAAGTGAAACATAAGGTTCAGTCTTGCAGTGGCTTAGGACGAGTCACAGGTGATTGTTGGGGGCCTGTTGGCCCTTGGTTATGGAAGAAAGTGAAGAGTAAGGAAGAAATGCGAAGTACGAACTATGCGGAAAGCACATTGACTGAGAATGGGTCGAAGTGTTCAAAGAAGCAGAAGAAAAGGAGTAAACGAAGGAAAATATAGTCATTGGAAGATAAGACCAAGGAAGACAGATCAATAAGGAAATATGGATCATGGATAACTCAGCAAGTAGAATAAGACGTCAATGAGTGCTTTGGAGCACCTCGCAGAAAATAAGGAAAGATAGGCTAGTGAATCCCTGAAAGTGCGGGTCAAGTGGACCTAGGGTTTTAGATACCTAGGGTTTTGGAACTGGGGTTTTTACACCTAGACATTTTCCATGTAATGTATAAATAAAGGTCTAGAGGATATGGGATCGGTTCATTCATTTTAGGAGGTTTAATGGTTGTCGATTATTGTTTTCGAGAGAGAGGAGTGTGTTGTTGTAGAAGAGTTTTTATTGTAATATCTTTAGTTGGGTGTGAAGATAATCCCTCCAGCTGGGTGCACAGGGAGGGGAGAGAACAAGAGAGAAAAGAGAGAGAGATCTGCAAGTTAAGAATGCATATAGAACTATATGTTTGCATTTAATATATCCAGAAGCACAGTTTTGTGGACGTAGCCCTGGGGAGAGGGTGAACCACGTATATCTTGTTGTCCTTTGTGGTTGATGTTGTGTTCTTTGCTTTCTGTTATTCTGTTATTTCATTATTGTGATAGATCTAAGATATAACTATGTGAAGTAGGCTTAAGTTGGTAAACAATAACTAGCTCTCTATGTGTTGTTTTGGATCCACTTTTCATTTCCTCTGGTTGTAGACATGTGTTTCCTACAACCCCCTATTGCTACTTCGGGTGAGACTGCATCTTCTTCGCAGGTGTTGCTGAAATAGCTAGTAGTTAGGGCTTGTTGGTGTGTTGTTAGATTTGAACCCTGGGTCTTATCTTGTGCCAACACCTTTCATTAGTTCAACCTACATCCTATAGGCATCTAAGGTCCTTTCCTTCATAATTTCCATGGTTCGACAATCCTTATCCTCATGTCCTACAGACTTGCAGAAGTTGAAGAATATACTTTTAGGCATTGTTTGGTATTTTTGCATTAGTGGACAATGATAGGGATCATGTCCAGGTGTTTTACAGATTTCACACCATAATCCTCATATGGGTAAGGTATTCATCAGTCATGCTCCCAAATACTATGCAAATGTTGGGAACTCATTTTTGTGGTGCCCTTCTGTTCTACATAAGGTGCACCAGACAACTTCCCTCTTTTTCTTGCCTTTGTTCTAATTCAACTTAAATGTCATATTATTGATATCCTCTCTCAGTTCATTTATAGCTAGAACTGTATGTTTGTATTTATTCTCTTCCAATTGTAAGGTTTCTTGCAGAGCCTCGGTCTGATTATGGAACTTATGTTGCCTCAATAGATATTTTAAATGTGGCAATAATGAGTTTATGAATAGTTTCCTATATTGCATGTTTGTTATGGGATATTTCAACTTACCTTTCAATATCTTGAACTTCTGATCTATTTCCTAAACTGACTCTCCTGGATTCTGTTTTATTTCTATCATCTCATTCATATATTGATCTTATGAACTTGTTCGATGGAACTCATTGATTTGTTCCTTCTTTACATATGCAACTATTGTAGGTGATCCTTGTGGACTGTTTACTACTAGACTCATAAACCAATCCAATGCACAGCTTCTGAATGTGATTGCAAGCTGAGCCACTTTCATGTCTTCATTTGTGACCTATTTATCTTCCCAAATATTTTCACAAATAAATAGATGTTTCTCTAGGTCCTATGACCCTTCTCCATGAAATTATGGTAACTGAATAGTTGGATTTGCTCCTGCCATTATAAAATTTGTGGTACTTCCTCTGCACAGTGTAGATAACTGAATAATGTTATATAAACTCGTACTCCCACTTGAATTTCAACTGGTCCCTTGAACTATTGGGCTCCTTTATTCAGTAATTGTTGGTTGTCTAAAATCTTCTTTCCTTTCTGATTTCTTAGTCCCACATGGGGTTGTGGGTTCCACACTAGTTCGGATATGGACTGGAGTTCCTTCTTCTTTTCCAGACCCCTAACGTCTATTTTTTCTATCATATGTGGCATGTAGTATTTTCTCAATATTCTCTATAGCACGGAGATCCTCTAAATCTTCTTCATCACTTTCCAAGCCTTCCCTCTCAGCTACTGTTCTCTTTTTCCTATTAATCTTATATTGGGAGGGTATTCCACTGCGTATCGTTCCCGCTTTGTCCATTATTTCCTTGATATAGTCTTCATACATCATAATAGGGTCCATTTTTTACTCCTACTTACCTCTATCCAGATCCCTCTCCATGTCTCAGATCGTCCTTAGTGTTTCTCCCAGTCTCCCCATGAGCGCAGAGTTATTTAGTTGTCGAAATCCATTGTCATCACACCTTTATCATCTAGAAAAATCATGATTGATGTGTAGAGTGATCTAATATAACTTCCTCTTGGACCGTTCAAAAACTCGTTCTCTGCAGCAATGTATGATTTTGGAATATTGACCACAAAATCGTTAATGAATCCTGCAATAATGTTATCTAGCCAAAAATTGACTACGCACGTGAATTTGTTGTTAAGTTTTTGTATATGCACAATTATTATTCTTAGTAGTCCATGCTACTAGTATTTTCTGATTAGTTGGGTGAGTGTCCTTCAATCTCAGTATCCACTCATGTAGCAATTATGGAAATTCACAGAAAAATTCCTTATGAAGATCAGTAAATATGTACCTCTCAAAATATTGGAGCGGTGTATAATTAGGGTTTATATTGTATTTTTATGCAAATTCAAGATCTTTTGATGTCGGCCATCATTAAATCTCTTGTTTAGTTGGATTCAATGGTCTGAACATCCCCTTATAATACTTCATTCTTGTCATTGTTCCTCTCAACAAGTCCCTTCCAATCTGTTCTTTTGGGTTCCATCCGGAAACAGAAACATTTTTTGGATGTTTCTTGGGTTGACCTGGGTTCTACTTTAGTTTTCTACCAAAACCCCGCAAACCATCGGCCCTTCTGAAGACCAAAAGGAAACATTACACACAGAGTGCACAATGAAGTCTCACCCAAGATGGATTATGGGTGACTACAGGACCCAAATGTATACAATATTGGAAAGGAGACTTATGAGGGGAAGGGAGACATTATTTCTACCTTGAAACATATTATATCTATTATTATATTACATCATCACATCATTATATTGCATATCTATCAACCGGTAATCACACACATTCATTAGATTTTACTCTGCAGTAATTATCCTGTCATTATATTGTGCACTACATTTTACTATTAACAGATTCATTCATTCATCATAACTTAACAATTGAAAAAAATAAACCAAAAAGTCAACACAGAGACACAAATTTACCGTGGTTCACCCCCCCTGGGCTACATCCACAAAGATATGGATTTCATGGCTCTTTTATTATTCGACATCAAGGTTATAACATTTCGCTCATTGCAATTGAGGCTGACAAGATTTCACTAAGCTCCACAGCTTGTGACCTTACCCTCGATTACAATGCTTATCTTCGACTATCTATCTCTCTATTCATCATACAAAAATAAGTGTCCAGTCTCTCCATAACAAACTCTCTAGATCTCTCTTCGCTATCTCACAACACATATTTATGTTACAAAAGGGGTTAAATTACCCATTACAAAAATAACCAAAACCCTAACCCACTAACCCTAGGTGGATTAGGATTTTCCACTTTCTAACTCCCTAATCGGGGTTGATCCACAATCCAACCGTTTTCCTCATTGATTCACATCTTTCTTCCTTTCTTTGACTTTCCTAGTTTTTCGTCATTGTTTTTTCCTATTTTTCGGGGGGCACTCATTTTTTGGTCCATTTCCTAACTACCTTCATTAATTATAGTGATTTCCCCCAAAATGGTTTGTGCCAACAACAACCTTTGCATCCATATTGCTTATTTTCTTCAATGAGTGGTTTCCATGTATTCATGTTTTGTTGTTGACAAGGCTACGATTGTCTGTCACTCACTCATCCAGTTGATTTCTCCACTGAATATCTTGAACACATATCCATTGTGTTGACCTTCGGTGATCCATATCTCCACCCAAGTTGGCTTTGACAAATCCATGTACATTTAATTCACTCTCACCTCCAGGTTTTCCTTGGTATCATATAGAATAATATTTTTTGCCACATGAATACATGAATACTCTCTTGACAATTATTTAGTTCTCCTTTCTAGGTGTCGATATGTATCTGCTCAACACGCCCACTACATGGGAAATATCTGGTCAAGTGCAGACCATCGCATACATTAGAATACCAAAAAAAAATTCATAGGGAACACATGCCATGTCCTCTATTTCCTCCTATGCTTTTGGAAATTGTTCAACGGTTAGCCTTTCTCCCATAGGAATTGGCAGCATCATAGGTTTGCAATACTGCATGTTGAAATGTTTCAAGATTGTTTCAATATACTTCTTTTGGTTCAACCAAATCTTTACAGTTTCTTGATCTCTCTTGATCTTCATCCCCATAATTAAGTTTGTTGCATCGATATCCTTCATGTTGAACTTGGAGGATAGTTGTTTCTTCACCTCCTTTATTGCATCCATGCTATTTTCGATTATCAACATGTCATCGACATAAGTTGGTGAACAGTGGGAATACTCGAGGTTAATCATCAAAATACCAAGAAAACCCTTAGACAACGGCCCTTTCAGCATCACCTGCAGAGCAAGTGAAGTCTCACCCGAGGCATCTAGAGGGGCTACATGAACCAAGGTTATGCGATGATGAGGGGAATTGAGGCATTCAACATGTCTTTACTAACCATCTACTCATGTGCATAGTTTCCATTAATTAACAGTTACTTAAGACTCAATATATTCTATGTACGTAATTCTCCCCCTTATCATTCATTCATTTACCAGTTACTTCAATGCACGATATTATAGCATCATATATAAATACCACATTTAGCATACTTAAGCATTTATCATCATTGCACCATAACAGTAAACATCATAACATGAAAAACAACACATCATGACACAGGGGTTTAACTTGGTTCACCCAACTTGGGCTACGTCCACAACGACTGGCTTATTATATTAGTCATTGATAATATTCTTATAGTTGTTTGTTGCACTACAAAATATGCAACAGTAACATTGCTCAAACCTTCCTAGTCATTCTGCTATAGTACGAGCCTCACTCCTCAGTCATACCTCAAAAATTGTTCCAACACTCGACTCAAATTACCCAAAAAAACCAAGAACTTCTTATATTTCCAACCCCTTCTACCCAAAACCAATTACATATTTATACATCAAAATAACGCTAAGCCCATTACAATGTGGAAAAAATGTCCCAAAATCCTAACTACTTTCCACCTCTTTCACGCCTGCTCCGTAGCACTTCCTTCTATCACGTGCTTTGACTCCTTAAAGTCTGCTCCCATCGTGCACTCTGGTCCATATTATAACTACCTTTTATTCTTTGACTTATTCTTGTGAAAATCCCAAAACATAACAAAACGTATCCAAACCACCCATCCAACAAGCCCCCAACGAGTTGTGTCCAGACAGTCATGGTTTCTATATAGAGTTGAGAATATTCTACTTCACGGTTCTTTATTCTCTCCATCATTGTTGTCACTATATACTCTATTTTCTCCCTTTATTCAGGTGGATTGCTTAGTTTCATGCACGCTTCTAGGTTGAATATTCATGCGTGGAAGCCCTGAATAGATTTGGTTATCTTTATGACTTGTTCTTCGCCTGAGGTCTCCTTCTCTATTTGAACCTCTAGGATTTCTTGGTATACTTTCTCGAGTTCTTGTTGCATATTTTCAACCTATTGCACAACCTCATTGTGCTCCTGCTTAACCTTATTGAACTCCATATCCAAGGCTACATTCTCGGTTGTAACCTTAACCAACTCACTCAATGTCTTCTCTTCACACAAGCTCATCTCTTACATCACACTTGAATGTAATTCTTGTAATACATCTATTGGCAGTTGATATAGCACTAAGTTAATGTGACCAAGTTCCCTATCTTGTTATTTCATCTCTTTCATGGGGAAATCTACTACCCATGTCATTATCTTAATCAATCTTCATTCTCTTGTGACTACTAATGATTGAGAGGTTTTCGACCTTGCCTCCCCATTCTTTGTAGTTGTTTTTTCCTCCTCAGGTTGTCGCGTTGGCACGATCTTGGTTGCTTACATCAATTATTGCAACTTGACCATCTGCTCTTACATTCATCTATGCATATCTTCCTATTGTTGGTTCTTGCACTGAAATGCATCATCGGTGACTTCTTTCACTTGATTGCCTATCTGCTCCAAATATTCCTCTGTCAAGGCTTGAATAGTCAGTTCCTTGACTTTGCACTTCGACTGTTGATGTATGGATTTCCCTGTCTCTGGTTCCTTTCACTTCCTATCGATGCATGATGTTGTCTATTGAGTGGTTTCCTCTGTGTTATTTCCTCCTCCCTATTCGTTTCCTTATTCTTCATCCTCATCGATCTCATGTACTTGTGGCTTTTGTTTCTTTTATGGCTCTACTTCTACTGGTGGAATATTCCACTGATCATCCCAATCGACCATGATATGGTCCATCTCCTCCTCCATTAATCTATATTTTGTTGGAAACCATTTTTTTTGGGTCCTTCCTTGCTTGTACATACATGTGGTGATGCCCTTCCTTAATGCACATCACTGCCTTATATGCCTCAACCACCTAGGGTGGTATGCACAGTGTCCTTTTGAAGTTGTCCCTAATAGTTTCCTTGTAAATATAAAATGCAATGTTTTTGTACATTTGTCATTTATTTTGCATAGTATACCAAAGGCTCTGATAGCATGTGGCTACACATGGCTTCTCCTTGATGCCCAAAAATTGTGTTTCGTCTGGCTCTCTCCAAGATGATAGTGCTATTAGAATTAGTAACCAGGCATAATGGAATTTGGTCCCTTTATCATGTTCTTCCTCACAATCAATCAAAAATTGGTTTAGTAAAATTGTTTCCCAGTTCATTTGGATGCCCTCGATGCACCTTTTTGTTTTTGTTATAACCACTACTAGGACATGGTCTTTTCTACACTTTCTTAACAAATTACTGGCTAAGGCTTGTGTTGAAAACCTTACCATTGGGTCACATATGCTTCCAACATCCAATCCATGATTTCCACAGAATGTATGGAATTTCTCCTTCATGCTCTCATCTAGATATTTCTCATTCTTCTTATCAAAAAACAACAAAGATGGGTCCTCCCCCTACAATAGAATATCAGTGATGCGCACGATCAAATATGTATCGATGGAAACTGGCATGTTGAGCCACAAGTATCCCGCATGCACACAACTTAGCAACATTTCCATAAAATCATTAATCTCTTATCTCCTTACAAAGTGTGGTATGTCGAACATGTTTAGAAACCCTACTTTTTGCAACCTCGTAGTCCACACTTTTGGTTCTATGACTACCATGTGAGTCTCAGAACTAATTTACTTTTTAAGGAACTTGTTGGGAACTAAATCTATAAATTTCTTATTTTCTATAATGTCATGGTCAGCATACTTTAAAGAGGGTGTCCTACCTAACACGTCCCCTTCCAAAATAACTCCCTCTGGAATCAGTGGCTCCACAAGTGGATACTTTGCATCCTTCTGTAAATTGACCTGATTCATGGATGGCTTTCTCAGTGGGATATAGACTCTAGGTAATCTTGATGTTGAGGAGGATTCCTCTATCATTTCTTCAACTATTAGCATCATAATTGGTTGATTGTTTTTTTTCTTCGGTACTGAAGATGAAGTTGTTGCTGCCTTAGGTGGTGCCATCTTCCTCTGCAACTAGTCTCTACGTCTGACTGTGCTTTGTAACTTATCTCTAAAACTTTGGCTTTGTAACTTAGCTTTGTAGCTTCGTCTCTCAATGAAAATTTTGACTGAAAATAACCTTCCCCCATTGACCCTATGATTTATTTTATATTTCATCACCAATTGTTAGTTTCCCTTCGCGCCTAAATTTTCCATCCAATCCACTAGTGGTTTTCATTCATTACCTACCTTAATGATCCATCAACTTTGTGTCTTTGGTGGATTTTCCATTTGATTCTGCAATCTTTCAAAATCTTCTGGCCAATCTACATTTATTTTTATGCAGTGACACTACTTCATCGTTATGGTATCTCTTTATTGCATGTCCCATCGTGGATTGTCTTAAATGATCTTAACTATCATCTACACAATCTATTTTGTCTTTGTGATCTCTTCTCTCTGCACAAGCTCTTCTCTCTGTGCAAGTTCTTCTCTCTATGAGAAATTTTTTCCTCCGTCTGTGTGCTCTTCTACTTTCTTCTTTCTCTTCTGTGACATTGTCATGCTTTTCCTTTTTACCTATTAACCTTAACTTCTTGTTTTTACCTATTTTACTTGATTTTTCTTTTTTTGCATTTTCTTTCTATAGTACACTACAATACAAGTTATTCTACGCAATTCTCTTAGTGCACCGAAAGACAGTCATCCTTGTATAGTTTCAGTCGAATCTCATTCACTATTATGATGCAGGAGCATCATCAACAAATCCACATGGGATGACGACACAACACCTAGGGCACCTTTTGAGTAAAATTATAAATTTTGAAAGATGGTGTATCTCAGAGAAATTTTGAGTAAAAGATGAATCAGAGAAGTTAATGGATGACAGGTTGATGGCTCTAGATTCAATTCAGAATAGATGTCCATTAAAGAAAATTATACGATGTACTGGATGAGGTTAGGTATATTGGGGGGAAAGGCTCGAGGAGCCCCTCTTTTGAAAAGATTTTTTTTTATCAGATCGAAATAAATAAATAAATAAATAATATATATATATATATATATATATATATATATATATATATATATATATATATTGGGGTAAGGAGAGTAAGGAGAAGAGAGAGTTGAGACTCAGTGGAAGTATATGCTCACACCCATTGTAAACAGACATTCATATTAATAAAAAGAGAAGTTTTTCCTGCATATGATTCTGTGTGTGTTTCCATGTGTTTCATGAATGTTATCTATGTGTGTTTATGAATGTGTGTTGTATATGTATGATAGGTTTCCATATGCAGGGATAATATAAGATTACACTATTTTTTTTAGAGTTTTTTATTTGTTTTGGGTTCTTTAGGTTGTGCAAGGAGTGCACAACAATGTATTGAAACTCTATATCCAGTGCAAGTAGTGCACCTCTGAACTCTTTTGATTCAGAGAAGAACATGCCATGAGGGCACACCAAAACATTCACAATATCAAGAGGAGACTCAAGGTTATTGAACACCTTGGAGGAGAGACTGTGTAGAGGAGGCACAGAGAGACAAAAGTGTTGAAGATTCTATAGAGCTCTGTCAGGAGGGTATTGAGCAGGTGCAAGTGTGCACATGTGAACTTTATTTTGAGTTCTGAGAAGGGAAGTGTCGGAGGAGAAGATACTCACAGAGTTATTGAATACTTTGAAAAGATCAGCAAGGAGTGATTGAGAAGAAATTTCCAAGAGGGAACTGTTGGAACTAAGGCAGACCCGGGGTTTAGTTCTAACAGTGCACCAACAAGCCCTAACTACTAGCCCTTTCAGCAACACCTGCAAAGAAGATGCAGTCTCACCTAAAGTATCTATAGGGGGGTTGAAGGACACAGGTGTCTACAACCAGAGGAAATGCAAAGAGGATCTAGGGAAACACGCTCACACAGATCTAGTTATTCTTTATCTTTCTTAAGCTATATCTTAGATCTAACACAATATTTCATTAACAGTATATCAAGGATCAGAAGAACACAACATCAATCACACGTAAAAACAGGATATACGTGGTTCACCCTCTCCCTAGGGCCACGTCCACATAACTGTGCTTTATAATATATTAGATGAAAGTGTACAACTATATCTTCACTTAGCTTGTAGATATCTCTCTTTATCTCTCTTCTCCTCTCTCCCCTCCATGTACACCCAGTTGCAGGGTTGATCTTCGCACCCAGCTGAAGATCTTACAACATAGACTTCTCTCACCACACAATACTTCTCTCTCAATAATAACAACAATCACGCATCATACATAATCTCTCTCCCATCACAGGTCCTCTTGACCTTTATTTATACATTACAATGACTCTTTTACATCCTTAGGTCGAAACCTAGGTTTCAAAACCCTAAATACCAAAATCCTAGGTGTCTAAAACTCTAGGTCAACTTGACCCGTGTTTTCAGGGCTTCGTCATTCTGTCTTTCCTTATTCCTTATTGCTTGCAAGGTGATCCAAACCATTTATTGGTGGATTTTTTCGCTTGTTGAGTCATCCACGATCCATATTCCTTGTTGATTTGTCTTCCTCACTCTCCCCATCCAACGGCTTGATTTCCCTTACTTCGCTCCATCTTTTTTGTTCTTTTGGTCACTTCAACCCAATCTCAGTCAACTTTTCTTCTCCGCAGTTCTCACTTTGCACTTATTTCCTTAATCTTCGCAACCTTCCATAACCAAGGGCCAACAAGCCCCCAACACTCACATGTGACTCATCTTGAGGCACTTCAAGTCTGAACCTTCTATTTTTCTTCGTCTTCGGACTGTGTGGGGCAGCCTATTCTTTTTGCTCCATCCCACCCTTCCTTCCTTGTGCAGACTGTCTTTTTTGTGTCTGGTACCTAGTTTCAACTGCACCTGGTACCTAGACCCTTTTTCTCATGCTTCTACTGGGATTTGTTAGGCAGTTGGTTTTCGTAGTACAATTTCAACCAGCTCCCATTCACCAAAACTTCCTTCCATTCTCCATTCAAAGTTTTCAACTTTGCAGCTCCTCCTTCTGTAACGTAAACAACCTCATATGGCCCTAGCCAATGTGTCCTGAACTTCCCTGGATGCTTCAAGAACTTGTTTTCGTATACCAATACTAGATCTCCTTACTTGAAGACTTTCTTCTTGATGTGCCTATCATGATAGGCCTTTTCTCGTTCTTTCTGTACCTGCTAATGGAATCTTGCAAAAAATCAATCTTCTTCAAGTTCTACCAACTACACAAGCCTCTCTTGAACAGTGCCAGTGTCATCCATATCTTTGAATGTTGCAATTCTGAGACTAGGAACCAAATATTCCGTAGGGATAACTGCTTCTAGGCCATACACCAACTTAAAGGGATTTTTCATTGTTAGCTTCTTGCAAGTAGTTCTATAGGTCCATAGTACTGTTGGTACTCTCAAATCCCAGTCATCCTTGTTCACACTGCAAATATTCGTCATCATTTTCTCCAAGATCTTGTTGAAATCTTTGACCGTCTTATTCGCTTGTGGATGGTAGGGAGTACTCTTATGATGGAATACATCAAATTCCTCAGTCAAAGCTTCAATAGTATTATTAATAAAGTGTGTTCCTTGATCGCTCATCAAGGTCTTCGGGCATCCAAACCTGGTTATGATATCCTCAAATATAAACCATGTAGTTGTAGTTGCACTACAGTCCTTATCTACTCTCTTTTATGCCCATCTTGTTAAATACTTTGTCGCAATGATGATGTATCTAGTTTTTGTGCGCTTCCCTGGTGGGTTTATAAGTCCCACGAAATCAATTTCCATTTCTCAAATGCCTGCAAAGTTAGTTGTGGTGCTAAAGGCATCTCATCTCTTTGGGAAGGCTTCCCAACTCTTTGACATACATCGCAGGCTTTATAGTATTCCTTAGCATCTTTATGTAATGTAGGCCACCATAGGCCAGCTCTAAGAACCTTTTGCATTGTTTCTTTCCCTTTGTAGTGTCCTCCTGCGATGCCTTCATGTTCTTTTGATAAAATCAATGGTATTTCTACCTCCATAACGCATCTCCTCAGGATCTCATCAGGTCCCATATTGTATAGTTGTCGGGCTATAAGTGAAAAATCTGTAGTGCACACTACCAGTTGTTTCTTCTGGATGATTGTATATTCACTAGGTTCCATTCCTATTTACAGGAACTAGAATATCTCGATGAAGTGATCATCAATATTTATAATGGCCAACAGTTGTGCGTCTGGTAGTGTATCCTCCAAACTAGTAGGTTCCTCTCCATGCTCTAACCTAGACAAATGATTAGGTCCCTTGCTCATTCTCCCTGGCTTGACCACAATCTCAAAATCATATTCCTGGAATAACAGTAACCATCTGCATATTATTCCCCCCAACACTGGCTTGTTGACTAGGTATTTCAACATAGAGTGATTAGTGAACATCTTAAAGTGGCCTCCCAACAAGTAGTGACGAAACTTCTGCAATGCGTACACCATGGCTAAACCTTCTCTCTCAATGGTGGTGTAATTTATCTCAGATGTTGAGAGCTTCCTGCTATCAAAGGCTAACGGGTGGTCAATATCTCCTGCTCCTGGTTGTGCTAACATTGCTCCTAGTGCAATAGAAGATGCATTGACATGCACATGAAATTCCTTTCTCCAATCTGGGAAAACCATAATAGGCGCAGTAACCATTTTCTATTTCAGTGTGTCAAAGCTCTACTGACATTCTTTTGTCCATTGAAAATGACAATATTTCTTCAGAATCTTCTCCACAGGTGTTGTAATCTGTGCATATCCCTTAATGAACTTCTTGTAGTATCTAGTATATCCTAGCGTAGTGCGTAGCTGTCTAAATGAAGTAGGAGGGGGTAGATCAACAATAATGGAAATCTTGGATGGATCTACCAGCAACCCCTGCTTACACACAATATGGCCCAACAACACTACAAAGGGTGAAAACAAGATGCACTTCTTCAGATTTAGGGCAATTTGACATTTCCTGCACTTATCCAACATTAGTCTTAAACATGCAATATGAATTTGTAATAAGCTAAAAATAGTCCAATCATCAAAATAGGCTTCCAAAAAATTATGTAAAAACTCCTTGAATGCTTCAACCACCACCCTAGAAACGATGGTTGGTGCATTCTTCAATCTGAAAGGAATCACTGTATACTGGTAGGAACCCCATTTTGTTGCAAATGTGGTCTTATGATGATTTTCCTTGGCAATCTTAATCTCATGATAACCTGGAAATCCATTTGTAAAGGAATATACATCCTGTCCTCCTACATTATATAACACTTCATCTATAAATGGTGTAGGGAATGGGTCATGAAAACAGGCATCATTCAGCTTCTTGAGGTCTACACAAATCTTGATCTCTCCTATATTCTTATCATGTACCACCATAGGACTAATCCACTCTGACTCTTCAACAGGTTCTATGATTCTTGCTTCCATCATTCTGTCTAATTCAATCTTCACTTTCTCCTTATATTTGGGATTCAATCTATAGGGTCTCTACTTGACTGGCCTTGCATCTGGTTTCAAGGGGTTCTTCATCTCTCCCATGGGCCCTTTTATGCCCTTCATATAAGTGAACTTGGTTGGGAACAAGTCTTGATATTCATGCAGTAATTATGTGATCTTATCAATGGTGACATCATCCAAGTAGTCCCCAACATAAGAAATCTTAGGTGCTTGCTCTATTCCAATATTAAATTTCTTGATTTTGATCGGTTGTCCAATGAAAGGTAGTGGGTTCTACGTCTCTCTGTCCTTTTGTTTCTGTGATGTTCACATTCCTAGGATCATCGTCTTCATTGGCATTGATATTTTAACATCCTTGTAGTTTTTTAAGAGGTGTAGTCCATTCATCCTCTTCTTGCTCCTAAAGGGGGCTAGGTGCCTCCTCAAAGACTTTATGTCTGACAACTTGTAGAGATTGATCTACTGAGTCTTTCAAATGAAAATTTAGCTATAAATTTTTGTGTCATACCGTACCAATCTGAAGTGGTTAGGCATAGTTCTACTTGAAGATACCAATTGATAGGCGTTGTGTATAGAGTATTGGTAAATTTATGCACCCACTATTCTTGAGGAATATTGCTCTAGGCCTCCTCACAACCTCACACATGGTCCTTCATACATCTTTGACCTATGTATCTAACTTCACATCCTTCAATTTTGTCTAAAAATCGCATTGTCAACAAAGTGAGACATCGTATCCAATCTATGGTGTTATTTTTATGTGTACCCCACCATCTTGATGGAGTAGATTTCAAATCCTCATCCAGTACTAACAATCTTTGTTGTACTGGTACAACTTCTTTGAATTCCAGTAATAATGTTTCTAAGTCATTTAAACCATCAAATGTGGGCAAGTTACTTACTTTTGTCCCAATCCAGCAAACTTCCTTGGTCAATCTGGCACATCTCCGCGTAGAAAATTCATACATTTTGTTTTGCCAGTTTTCCAATGCTTCTTCTGAGTCCGATGAGCATGCGTTGTCACTTCGCTAGCTCAAATTCCCGTCTTCTGTAGGGTTAATGTAATCTTGTTTTCTTGCTGTCAATTTATATCTATTCTCTATATCATATGCATGGTCTTCTTCTCTAATGGGTTATGTGTATCTTCAACCTTCATCAGGATCCATAGGTGCAATGAACCTAAGACCATCACCTTCAAATTTCATTCTTCTTTTCTTAAGTCAACAACAGTGGAATTGTTGAAAGCCCAATCAATTCCTAACAACGCATGATAAGGATAACTATCATCAACTATCTCAATCACCTCGAAGTACACAAATGTTCTTACCCCATCAATGTCCACAGGGACATTGTCCAGCCTACCAAAGGGTCTTACTACCTACTAATTATCCATCCTAAGCCTAATAGGGGAATAGATCAACTTGGGTTTTCCCATCAGTTCCTAGGTCTTCTTCATCATAACATTGACCTCCGACCCTAAGTCGAGGACCACATAATATATATCATAATATCCAATTTGGACATTAAGGTGTAGTTCCTTATTTGTTATTCTCTTTTTGGATAGTTGATGTACTGCTTTATTCAGTAGAGGATCTGCCCTTCCTATCTCATACTTTCTGATCAAATTTTGTAGTTGTTGTATGGATTTTTCATCCTTAATCAAATTAATGCAAGTAAATAAGAATTCCATAAGTCTGCTTACCTCTTTTCCTTCTCCGAGTGAAGTAGACTGATTAAAGGCTAGGGGCATTCCACATTCTCTCACTTCTAGTTGTGCCTTTGATGAAGAAGGTTGATCTCTTCCAAACTCTTTTCTTGACTCTTCAAATTTCTGCTTCTCTTTCTTTGGATCAAACTCCTGTGTCTTCGCCTCAGCTCTTCTAACTCCTAATTCTTCTGTAATATTCCCTAGAGTCACCCTTCCTTCTTCTATAGAAACACCTCCTCTAGTGGTAAAGGAGACTCTAGGATCCACTCTGCGAGGTTCTGCTGAGATTAGTTGTACTTGTTGGTTCCCTCATCGTATTTCCTGAAGTTTGGCTAACAGTGTAGGACAATCTTCTATGACATGTTCAAATGAGTTGCAGTAACTGCAAGTGGTACAAGGGTTCTGACAGTCCCTTGCCAAGTGACCTGGTTGTGCGTAGTTATAACAAATGATTTGTCCTCGACCTTGTCCCATGCCTCCTCCTCGTCCTCTTCCTCTGAATCTGTCATGAGGGTTTAAGTTTCCTCTTCCTGGGGAGTTAAACTGTGTAGTGTTTCCTTCTTGTTGTACTTCACCTTGAATTCTATATGTGTCTCTTGATGTTTCATGTAAGAGGTCATAAGCCATGTAACATTTCTCATCATGCCCCATATATTTACAGAATGTGTAGTAAAGGTTGGTAGGTGTCTAGACATATTTTTGCAAGTAATAGCATTCTCCAGGGCGATGTCTATTTCTACATACCTCACACCAAGGTAGAGTAACTTGCTTCAAAGGGCTCGGGGCTCCTGAAGCCAAGTAATCATGGAATAGAGGACAATTATCCTTATCATGAACTTCTTATTTGCATCTGATACACCAAATATCTTCTCTTTTATCTTTTCCCTTATCCTTTTTCATATCTTCGACCTGTAGTGACAAGATAGTTAGCTGACTCAAAATTTGACTCATACCTGAACTGGACTCTCCCATAGGAGTTGATTCTAGTTTCATGGCAATCTCCAGTGCCTCAGCTTGCGAAGCGATCTTCTATTCCATCAAAGGGAATCTGATGTGTGGTAAGAGGGAAGCAATGAACCATTATTTATTTTGTTCATCCAAAATCTAAAAAATCAAATGACCTGTCAGGGTATTAAATCTTTGATCAAAATCCCAAACAGGTTTCGCTACTTTCAGCTTGAGTTCTTTCAACTCTGTAATGCATTGTGACTCTAACTTGAGCTTCTTGAATTATGCAATCAACGTAGTCTTGATCTTGTTCAGTGGTTTTAGCTGGACAACTCCTTGGATGAACTTCATGTACCAGCTCAATGCGCAGCCTCTTAGGGTAGTACTAAACTGATCTCTCTTAACATCTTCATCAGTGACATTCTTAATACTCCATACAGCTTCGCATAAGAACCAACGTTGATCAGGATATTCAGATCCATCTCCCATAAAGGTGGGTAACCTCATCTCATCTTCCATAGATCTTCCTAGGGTTTTTGACTGAGTATGCATTGAACCAATTGTACCAGTTCTTTGAGTGTTCTGATAACTTAGGTTACTATGGTTACGTAATGTTGTTAAAACAATAGGAAGTGTAATAGTACTTACTTCAATAGTCTGCGTAGTTCCTGAAGTTTCTAAATCTTCTCGGTGAGGTTCTTCAGTCTTCCCTTCTTCTTCCCTAGTGGACTCTGAATGTTCCTCGTTTATTATCTCTTCTTCTTCTCAACTGTAGAACCCTTCTTCCTGTTCTAATGGTTCGTGATTCTGCTCAAACAATTCCACTAGAGGAACTTCTCTGAAAGTTATCCCACTATGCATGTGTTTGACCTCTATGTCATTATCGCTGTCTGAATTTTTGAACTTTAGAGTTTTCAATATGACCCACTACTGTATCTTCAAAATGTTCTTATCATGCAATAGCATCTTGATATTCAACTTCAAGAAGTGTAAAACTTTTCCTCTTGGTCCCTTAAAAAAATTTCTCTCTACTTGGCTATATGATTCTACTCTATCAATAGAAAAATCAGTGATATACCCTCCAATGGTACTATCAAACCAGTGATCTACTTCTCTTGACACAACATTATCAACTCTCTTGACCTTCTTGATCAGCACCGACATCCAAACCACAGGCGTTATGAGTCTGATCTCAAACAGGGTATCTACTAATCTGGCTAGCCACTCATATAGCTCCTTATGAATTCCTCCAAAGAAAATCTCATGTATATCAGTAAATATATACCTTCCCAACCAATCCTCTATACTAATATTAGGATTTTTATTCTGAGCTTCAAAAAATTCCTTCTCTTATTCTTATATCCACTTCTGAATCTCTATCTTCGATGGAAACCACCTTGACATTCCCTCAAGAATATCCCGATACTGGCAACGAAACCATTTTTTGGAACTGGGGCAGACCTGGGGGTTCAGTTCTAACAGTTCACCAACAAGCCCTAACTATTGGCCCTTTCGGTAACACCTGCAAATAAGGTGCAGTATCACCCGAAGTAGCTATAGGGGGGTTGCAGGACACAGGTGTCTACAACCAGAGGAAATGCAAAGATGATCCAGGGAAACACGCTCACACAGATCTAGTTATTCTTTATATTTCTTAAGCATGTTGTGCTAACTATATCTCATATCTAACACAATATTGCATTAACAATATATCAGGGATCAAAAGAACACAACATCAATCACACGTAACAAAAATATATATGTGGTTCACCCTCTCCCTAGAGCTACATCCACAGAACTGCGCTTTATAATATATTAGATGAAAGCATCCAGTTTTATCTGTACTTAGCTTGCAGATCTCTCTCTTTCTTTCTCTCCTCCTCTCTCCCCTCCCTGCGCACCCAGCTGAAAGGTTGATCTTCACACCCAGCTGAAGATCTTACAACACAGACTTCTCTCACCACACAATACTTCTCTCTCAATAATAGCAACAATCACTCATCATACATAATATATCTCTCATCCCAGGTCCTCTTGACCTTTATTTATACATTACAATGACTCTTAGACATCCTTAGGCTGAAACCTAGGTGTCAAAACCCTAAATACCAAAACCCTAGGTGTCTAAAACCCGAGGTCAACTTGACCCGTGTTTTCAGGGCTTCACCAGTCTATCTTTCCTTCTTGCTTGTGAGGTGATCCAAAGAATCTATTGGTGGATTTTTCTTCTTGTTGAGTCATCCATGATCCATCTTCCTTGTTGATCTGTCTTCCTCTCTCTCCCCGTCCAACGGCTTGCTTTCTCTTTCTTCGCTCTGTCATTTTTTCTCTTTTGGTCACTTCGACCCAATCTCAGTCAACTTATATTCCATGCAGTTCGCACTTTGTGCTTATTTCCTTAATCTTCACAACCTTCCATAACCAAGGGACAATAGGCACAGATACCCCCTTGAAAGGTGAAAAAGGTTTGAGTCCCTTAGAGATTCGAGCAAGCTAAAGCTCAGGAAAAATAATTATTTTAAGGGTGCAGGAAGATGACAAGTCATTTGGACTTGCAGAGGGGTTATCAAAGGGGTGAGCCTCTTTGAGTTTTAAATAATTTCAAGATCAAGAGGTGGAGTGCGAGCAAAGGCCAAGAAGACAACCCCATTTGAGGATATCAAGGGTCGTAGCCTTTGAAGTTTATCGAAGAACCCTTTTTGAAGGGAAGGAGTAGCAGCATCGGAGGAGGAAGCTACAGTTGCCATTGGATTGGATGCAGAGAGAAAAACTGGACCATAAGATCTAAGTCTAGGTACAAGGAGCACACAGGGGATAAGGATATATCCTAGCAGTTATATCTAAGCGTGAGGTCTGACAACAATCATATCTAAGGGAAGTTGCATGAGGGATAACAGTGGAAGTCCTTCAGACTTCACACATTCAGGAATTTTGAAGTGCAAAGGATCATAAACTCCCAAAGTCCCGAAGGTCGAAGTGTTGAAGTCCATTTGAGTTGTCCATTAAGACAAGACACGTGGTGAAATATCTGCCACTTTGGGGGAAAATCACTTTCGATGATTTCAAGTGTGGAGTGTGACAAACTCTCGAAGTCTCGAAGGCTGAAATAGATCACAATAGTCCATTATGAAGAGAACGTGGTGAGATATCCAAAAGTTCAGAGGTTTAACACTCTAAAATGAAGTAGAATTGGGTGGAGAGAATCTGGACCATCAGATCTAGAGGGACACGTGGTGGACATCCGTCAACTTCAGGTGAAATCACTCCAGGAGGAACGAGTATGTAGCAGTTTGAAACTCCCGAACCCTGAAGAGACGAAGTGGATCGTGGTTGTTAGATCTGTAGAAGGACATGCATCAGTAGATCATGTACTTCAGGTGAAAACACTCTAGGAGCAACGAGTGTGCAGGAGTTGAAACTCTCGAAGCCTGAATAACCGAAGTAGATCCTGATTGTTGGTCGCTAAGAGGTACGTGTCAACAGATCAGTGACTTTGGTTGAAAATGATCATAAGGCGAGTGCATAGGAGTTGAAACTCTTGAAACCTAAAGAGCCGAAGTAAATCACAGTCATCAATCTGTGAGGGACAGATCGTCGACTTCAGGTGGAAGTACTGCGGATGAAGCAAGAGCGAAGAGTTTGAAACTCCTGAAGCCCGAAGGGATTAAATCATTCGTAGCCATCCATTTCAAAGGAGGGCAGACATCAATAGATCATGGATATATGGGAGTGCATGTGAAAGGAGGAAAAGGGTTGTTGACTAATAGTTAAACAAGGCAAAAAGAGGACAGATCTAAGTCATCGATCAAGAGGTAATGCCCAAGATAACAAGATCGATGGTCACGCATAATAGCGGGGACAAAAATTGATCAGGTTTTAAAAATCTTAGATCAGGTTGCAATCGAAACCACGGTATTGCCAAAGGGATATGTGGCAGTTGATAGTGAATCGCGGGGAGAAAAGAGGTTGTTGATTAAGGTTGGTTGTCATCGATGTCAACCCTTGAAAAAAGACCCGTAGCACAAAGGTTTGGGTAATGGACCCAATAGTGTTTGATGTAAATATGGCTCATTATTGTTTTGTCATGGTTGATAAGAAGTAAATATGGATGAACTCCACAGTGGTCCCCTTATGATGAAAGCCCTCACGAGAAGATGCTTTGTGGAGTAAGAGAACCCATGATTAATTGTGGAATAATGAGATGAAGGAAAGTGAATTTGTTAGGAAAAATATCCTAGATGGATATTTATTGTCATTTCATTTCCGGTGTTATGTGGAATGTCACATAATTCCTCACGGTTAGAGAGTTATGGCCATGAGAAGTTGGAGACCCCAGGTTTGGGTAATGGACCCAAGTTTGTTTGATGGGTAACGGTATGAGTTATGATATATTTTCAGATAATACTATTCTATATGGATAGTACATGTCATGCCATTTTTAGTGGTATGTAGAACGTCACATAACTCCTCACGGTTTGAGAGTTATGGCCTTACGAAGTTGGAGGACTGTTATCCACAAATTTGGTCATTGTGATGATGTCATGATGATGTCACGATGATGGAAAATCAACCTCTTTATCAAAAACACTTACCTGAGAAAAGTTACAGTTGTCTTCTTCCACAATTCACACTTTGAAACATGTTCGCAGGCTGCTTATACGGTCACCTGCGGGAATTCAAGTTTCTCGCAGTCTGCTTTAGATTGGGATGCGAAATTCTCACACTGTACTCATGGTTAGGGTGCGAACATGCTTTTACAAAGGAAAAAGATAAAGATCTCGAACCTTCTAGAAGGGAATCTTCTAGAAGGGGTGAGTTGGCTTTCGAGTGGTTACTCAAGTACTGTCATTCCAGATAT
>ML812768.1:15577-36944 GCA_009831015.1 Picea engelmannii
ACTTAAATGTTCAAGTACAAGATGATTCAAAATGAAAATGTCTCCTTGGTATATATAGGAGACTAGGAGGTATAATTACAACTAATGGACTAAAGACGACATAAATAAAATAACATTACTAATATAATATGCCCCAATTAAGGAGTAATGAGACAATATTAGGGCTTAACAAGTTCCCCATTTAGAAAAGATGATTTTATGTCCATCTGATACACCTTAATATTTTTGGAGCATGCATATGCTAAAAGAACACAGATTGCTTCCATTATGGAAACCGGGAAAAATGTCTCTTCAAAGTTGATTCCTTCAATCTGTGCATATCCTTTACATACCAATCTAGCTTTGTTCCTTGTAACATGTCCATATTCATTCAATTTATTCCTGAAGACCCACTTTGTGCCGATCACATTCTTATTTTTTGGTCTTGGAACCAATTCCCAAGTGTCATTTTTCTATATTTGATCCAATTCTTCATCCATGGCCTTATTCCAAAATTCATCCTTGTTGGTTTCTTCAAAACAGTTTGGTTCAATTGTAGATAAGAGTGCTAGGTGTGTTTGTTCTAGTGAACGGATTTTTTCTTCTAGTCTCAACTCCTGCATCTTTGTTTCCAATAATCTGATCTGAAGGATGATTCTTCTGTACTTGTTTTCTAGGTTTCTTTGGAGTTACTTGTTGAACTTGCTCTTCTGCTTCTATCAGATTCTCTTCATCTTCATCTTCCTCTTCTACTTCTTTTTCATCTTCTTCCTCGAAAAGTTGTTCCATTGATTTGTTTTCTTCTTCCTTTGATTCTGGTCTGCCTGTTTCATCAATTGTTACGTTGATGCTTTCCACAACTTTGTTTAATCTTAGATTGTAACACTTGTATTCTTTCCTTGTACTTGAGTAACCAACAAGTATTCCCTTGTCCATACGCGATTCAAACTTTCCCATTCTTGCATCTTCTCTTTTGATGTAGGATTTTCTTTCAAAAAATCTGAAGTTCTTCACATTTGCTGGTCTTCCTTTCCATAGATCGTAGGGAGTTTTGTCATTGTTGTTTATGAGCATTAATCTATTTTGAATGTGAACTGATGTATGCACTACCTGTGTCCAAAAAATATCTGTCAATTTGTAATCCATTAGCATTGTTTGAGCCATTTCCTGTGTAATTATCATCCATTACGATAATGTTCCTTTGTCTTTGAACCACTCTCTAAACCAATATATGAATCCATGATCTTGTCCACTATCATATATCTATCCAAACCTGCTAAGTGTTCTTACAAATCCATCTCTGTCCATACTGTACAAGACTCTACTTGCACAACTGCCCATAATGCTAACCCATTTATCATTATACTATCAAACTGTACTTCTGCTAACTGATTGCTCTGAATATGTATTTTCAAACTCTGCAAGCTAATTGAAGGATGGTTCTCTGGTCTGTCACAGCTATCACATAGACTCCCCCTATCTAATATTCATATTACTTGGGAGTCTCTAAGATGGATGGCTCAGAAAAATTCCTGCTCTGATTTGTATTCATCATCATCTTCATTGGTAGATTCATTATCTCTCTCAGCTCTGACTTCTTTCTTTCTATCTATGGATTCATCTTTCACTACAATGTTTGAAAGTACAATCTCTTGAACCTGTTCCTTATTTACCTATCCTTCCTTTCTTTCATTTATTTTCCAAACCTTTCTGTATCTGACATCTTTCATTTTCTCTGTAGAATTTTCTTCATCTCGTTTTATTGTCAATCTTGCGATCTCTGGTACCTGGTCTTTGTTCACCTGTTCTTTTTTTTTTCTTATCCATACTTTCTTATATCTGATATCAGTATTCTCTTTCATGGAAGTATCGATCATGCTTCAACAATCATTGGCTATGTGTCCATAGTTATGACATTTGTAACACTCAATGTTACGTGCGACCACATAGGCACGGTCTGCTTGAACATTTATTTTATAGTCCCTGCAATCTGCAACCTTATGTCCAAAGTTAGTAGAATAAAAACAATGATCATAAAATAAATTTTCATACCTGGGAGTGAATGATATTCTTTGTGGTGTAGTTCTTATGAATGTTTTCTTTGACTGATCATGATCATTATTGAAGCTTATTTGTGGCTTGAACATGGATGGTATTCTTGAAGATGTATCTTCAATAGTTTTCTTAGATTCTGGTTGACCATGATTCCTTCCTTTGAGTACTTCTGCATAACTCTTTCTATTTTCTTCATTCTTCTGTTCTAGCAACATAGAGTGCTTCTCTTCATTCTCTACAACTGATGTGGATGTTTCTGTCTCTTCAACTTTCTTGTTGAGCTTGACGATTTTGACTCTTAGTGTGACAACTTCTTCTTCAAGATTCTCAACCTCTTCTTCTTTCTTCATTATCTAAGACTTCATGACCTCTTCTATTCTTTTTGCTTCTTCAAGTTGGATTTTCAATGCAATTATTTCATCTTCCAGTCTTCTCTCTTCTTGACCAAACTCTTCCTCAAGTTGGTTTAAGTCATTGGTTCTTTCCTTGAGATGATCCATCAATATATTTTCTCTCTTTTCCACATCTTCCTTTTGTGCTGCTATGTTGGATTCTAAAAATTTATTTTGATATTCTAGAGGTTCTTCAATTCTTCTGGCCTCTTCTAGTTGAGCTATTAAATTCGTGATGACCTATTAATCCTTTTCGAAACCTTGAACACTTTGATTTTTCTTCATCAATTCTTTCTTGGATGACTTGTTTTCTTCCTTTATTTCCTTAGATATTTAATTGCACTGATCAATTTTTCTTTGTAATCAACTTCTGCTTCATCATACTCTTCCTCTAATGAATCTGTCTGACATGATGAGCATCTTTATTCTTGTTCTGTATCTGCATCTTCTTTGGCATTTTTTGAATTTGCGATGGATGAAGAATATATGTCATGTAACTTAACCCAAAGTTCTTTGGCTGATGAACATTTACCAACCTTTTCTCTTATCGGTTTAGGTAATCCTTCCCAGATGAAATCCATTTCTATTTTTTTATTCTTCTTCAATTCCTTCTTGGCTGCAGTATTTTCCCTTTTTGAACTATCATATCCTGTAACAACTGATAGCCAAATATAATGTCCCTGTGCCTATAAAAATACTCCCGTCCTTCTGCTCCACATCTCATACTTAAAACCATTTTGACCATTAAACATTGTTACTCCATTCTCAGAATAATCCATGGTCTCCTTCCAGTGGTTAAATTGTTTTCTGAAGGAACCTTTCTCTGATACCAATTGTTGGATTACTAAGAGGGGGGGTGAATCAGTAATAAAGAATAATCATTTTTAAGCATATAATCCAAGTGTTATATCAATGTGTCATTATCATCCAATAACTATAGAGTAAATAAGCAATGAACAAATGAACAATCATCCACAGTACACCAGTGTTTTATGTGGAAACCCAAATCGGGAGAAAACCACGTAATTCTTTTTCTTATATGACTTGAAGAATTACATTCATTGGAAGCACCGACTTCCTTTGTTTTCCAGCTACAACTGGAAGGAGGCTCCAACCCCCTAGTTTCTCGGGCTACAACCTAAGGGAAGCTCCAACTCCCCAATTCTCTTGCTACAACCAGAAGGAGGCTACAACCCCCTATGTTCTCCGGCTACAATCAGAAGGTGGCTACAACTACCTGTCCTTGCCCCGTCCTGCCAATCTGAAGTAGAAGTAGAATGATGGAACCACTGTCAACTTTCCACTGTGAGATATACCACTGTAAACCTGTACCAATAAATTTGAACCATGCATCAACCTGTACCTCAACCTATAATCAACCTGTACCATAAACACATGTATCAACCATGCACCAACCTGTAACAAACAACTTGTAATCAACCTGTACCATAAACAAGTGCATCCAAACATGTAACAAGTATGTACCAATCATGTTTCAACTACTCATCAACCAACATCATCAACTATACACCTCATGTATGTGCCAACTCATCAACTACTTGTCTCAACCATGTACTCAACATGTAACTCAACCAAAATCCCTCGTCAATTTCATCATCTAAATATTATTTGTAGCTTTATAATAGACCTGGTGTATATGATCACATTCCTGCAAATCTTCCTTAACTTTAACAACAAGAGACTAGTATTTTCATCAAACTTTTCTTTAGTCTCACATGCCTAGTTTTGGATTAGTCAACAACCATAACTTGAAGTAATCATAACTTTGTACCTGTAATGTATAAAGATCTGAAACTGATACACAATTTTCTTCAATGTGTTTTATGAAATTCCTCCAAGTGTCACTACTTGGAACCTCTCAGAAAATGAGTTATAGAAAAAATGGCATACCTTGTTGAATTCTGGCTTATTATAGAGAGCGACCTTGTAGAGAGTGCCCCACATGGAATATTTTCTGAATTGATATGAAACTATTACACATAATACTAAAGACTGTACCCTAACCAAAACATTTGGTATCACTAAATTTGGATCTGTTATGAGGAAGTTACGACATTTTTACCTGAAACACATTTTTTTGACTAGTTTCAGGACTAGCCACAAACCCTATTTTCCATGGAGTGTAAATCCAAAAATACAAAGACCCACAAGATGAATTTGTTACCAAAAATAATTGGATATGTTTTCACAATGGCATAGAAATTTTACGGTCTGAATCATTATATAAAAAAAGTTATAGCGAAAATGGTGAGATGACCTGTAAATAACATACCTTAGAAAGCACCATCAAAAGAATTTATCCTTCCTTGCATTTCAGCATTCTTTTCTTCACCTTCACTCAGAATTACAGTTTAGATATCCTTGGTTTAGATATTCAATATTCTCAAGTGTGTGTTAAATGAGAGAGCCTTGCCTCTTATTTATACTCTCCAAGTAGCTTCCTTAAAAACATCTTCTAGGTCACTTGGCCGACTTTCCTTATTTTAGGGTTAACCCACTTCTAATTTCTCCATTAAAATTATTATTGAAATAATTTATTTTGTATTCACTTTGAATTATAATACACTCATCACTTCACTTTATTATTTATCCTTTAAAAATTTCTTAAACCACTTTGACTATTTTGACCTTTTGGGGCTTCTAGATGACATATGAGAGTCCTCCAACTTTGTAAGGCCATAACTCTCAAACCGTGAGGAGTTATGTAACATTCCACATACCACCAGAAATGGCATGACATGTACTATATATATTATAGTATTATCTGAAAATATATCATAACTCATACTGTTACCCATCAAACAAACTTGGGTCCATTACCCAAACTTGGGGTCTCCAACTTCGCATGGTCATAACTCTCTAACCGTGAGAAGTTATGTGACGTTCCACATACCATCGGAAATGGAATGATAAGAAATATCCATATAGGATAGTTTCCCTGACAAATTCACTATCCTTCATCTCGTTATTCCATAATTAAGCATGGGTTCTCTTACTCCACAAAGAGTCTTCCTGTGAGGGCTTTCACCATAAGGTGACCACTTTGGAGTTCATCCATATTTTGCTTCTTATTAATCATGAAAAAACAATAATGAGTCATATTTACATCAAACAATATTGGTTCCATTACCCAAACCTTTGTGCTACGGGGCTTTCTTCAAGGGTTGACATCAATGACAACCAACCTTAATCAACATGTGTGGATTTTCCACATGTGTGGTTTTTCCACAGTCTTTTCCCCAATTTGAGTACATGTTTGGGGAATAATTTCAAGAATAATTAGTCCCATCCATTTTGTCTTTGACATATTTTATTTTCTAGATAGATGATTCTGCCATGTCTTATACTATGCCCTACAAGATTAGTCCAGGGAAATTTTTACATATAAACTTCGGGCTAGATGCAGACCAACAGAAACAATTAGTAGATATCCTTATAGAACAATCAGGAGCATTCGCTTGGGAATACAATGACATGAAGGGTATACACCCTGAAACATGCATCCATCACATATATACCTAGGGGGAAGTAACACATGTCAGGCAACCCTAGAGAAGGATGAACCTAACACTTAAATATATAGTAAAGGAGGAGATCCAAAAGTTGTTAAATGTCGGATTCATTTATCCCATCTCTGATAGTAAGTGGGTATCCCCACTTATAGTGGTTCCAAAGAAAGTGACCAGGAAATGGAGAATTTGTGTTGATTTTCGGGAACTCAACAAAGCCACTCTGAAAGACTACTTTCCTCTCCCTTTCATTGACCAAGTTCTAGATACCTTGTTTGGAAAGAAGTATTTTTCCTTTCTAGATGGGTACAATGAGTACAATCAGATTCTTATAGCACCTGAGGCCTAGGATAATACTACCTTTACTTGTCCTTGGGGCACCTATTCCTATAGGGTCTTACCATTTGGATTGTGTAATTCTCCTGCCACATTTCAATGAGAAGTATTAGGGATATTTTTCGATATTATTCATGATTGTGTGGAGGTCTACATGGATGAATTCACAATCTATGGTAACACTTACCAAGAAGCCTTAGACAACTTAGAAAAAGTCCTCATCAGATGCCAGGAAATGAACCTATCTCTAAGTCATGAAAAATACAAAATGTTGTTAACTGAGGGAGTGGTTCTAGGACATCATGTTTCATCTGAAGGGATAAAATTTGATCCTGCAAAGATTGAGGTCATCATCAGAATTCCACCCCCCAAGACTCAGAAAGAGGTGAGAAGATTTCTTTGACATGCAGGATATTACCGACAGTTTACTGAAAATTTTACAAAGATTGTTGCACCTATGTTTGGATTACTAATAAAATATGTTGATTTTGTTTGGACTGAGTAGTGTCAAACTGCCTTTGAAACCCTGAAAGCTAAGTTGTCTGTGGCACTGGTTCTTAGAGGGTCCAATTGGACTCTCCCATTTCATATATCCACTGATGCCTCCGACACTGCAATAGGAGGGGTATTAGGGAAGAAAGAGGACCAAAAATCCTATGCCATTTATTTTGTGAGCAAGAACTTGTCCCCTACCGAGTTAAAATATACAGTTACCGAGAAAGAATTATTGGCAGTTGTTCATGCTATTAACAAGTTTCGTCATTACATTATAGGTTATGAAATATTCGTACATACAGATCATTCCTCCATTAGATTTCTCATGAAAAAACCCATAACTAATGGCCGAGTGACCAGGTGGCTTTTGTTATTGCAAGAATTTAATATCATTGTGCTTGACCGACCTGGTAAGGATAATGTAGTAGTTGATTTTCTTTCCCGAATAAAAAATGAGGATGATGATATCCCTGTAGATGATAGTTTCCCTGACGAGCCCCTCTTTTCCTTTTCTATCAATACCCCATGGTTTGCAGATATGGAAAACTATCTGGCCACTAAGAAGTTACCGTCTCATTTGTCACCTCGTGAAAAGCGGAAAATTATTACATAGAGTGCTAATTACTTTTGGGTTGGTCATGATATTTTTCTCACAGGTCCTGATTTGATTATTCATAGATGTGTTCGAGAGGATGAGGTACATGAAATACTACGAAGTTGTCATGATGGACCATGTGGTGGCCATTTTTCTAACAAACCTACACCATATACAGTGTTACATTCAGGTTACTATTGGCATAGCATTTTCAAAGATGCTGCCAAGTATGTGAGAATTTGTGATAGTTTCCAAAGGATAGGAAGACCTACGTTAGCTAAAAAAATGCCTTTGCGTGCCCAATTTATGATAGAACCCTTTGAAAAATGATCCCTCGACTTTGTAGGACCAATTTCACCCATGTCCCGTAGGAAGAACTATATTTTGGTTTGTATGGACTATGCCACCAAATGGGTAGAGGAAAAATCCATATTCATGGCTATAGAGAAGTCTGTTGTCGAATTTATCTATGACGACATATTTACCCGCTTTGGTGTCCCTCGTGAAATTGTTACCAACCAAGGCACTCAATTCACTTCCAATCTGATGAAAGAGCTAATAGAGAAATATAGGATTAAACACCGTAAATCTTCTCCATACCACCTGCAAGCCAATGTTCAAGTAGAATCCACAAACAAAGTTATGGAAGCCATCTTGACCAATATTATTTAGTTACATCACCAGGATTGGGCTGATAGGATCCTAGAAGCTTTGTGGGCATACCGGACCACCTGGAGGAATACCGCTAGGCATACCCCTTATGAGCTAGTGTATGGGAAACAAGTACTTTTACCAATAGAATTCCAAGTAAGGACCTTCTGTATTTCCGCGGAATTAGGATTGAACCTGGATGAGGCTCAGAAGCAATGAGCCCTACAATTGAATTAGTTGGATGAAATCAGGCAAAATGCCATCCAACGGACAATATTAGTCCAAAACCAGAGGAGCAAGTGGCATGACAAGTTTATTAAGAAGAAACACTTCCAATCTGGTGATTGGGCTCTATTGTTTGATTCCCAATTCAAAACCTTCAAAGGAAAACTCACCACCCGGTGGTTGGGCCCTTATGAGGTAGACACTGTATATGACAATGGAGCTGTAAAAATTAAAACAATTGATGATGGACAAGTCTCCTTTGTAGTAAATGGACACCGACTCAAATTTTATCATAATCCCATTTCCAGAGAGGGTTTTCTACAGGTCATGTCAACTGAAAAGGAATTGGGCTTAGTAGATGGGGAAGTCCCCCCTTGTTCTTGAAAAGTTTTTTAAATTTCCTACTATATATATGTAAATAGTTTTTGAATTTTGTCAATAAGGTAAATCCAGAGATTTCTGTAAGTATTTATTTCACCAGGAGTGCACAGTTTGAAGGAAATTTCTTCAAAACATCGTTACACTTGAATTTTGTGTCTTATAAAGAATCAAATGAATATTGACTTACTATAATTAGCCATATTTTTGCAAAAAATCTCATTTTTTAAAGGAATTCTAAAGCAGTTTCTCTTGAAACTCTTCACCATTGTATAAGGAAGTGATACCATAACTATCAATCCTAGAGGTCTCTTGTACATCTTTCCCAAGAAACCTAAGTAAGTGAGTCAAGTGTCTTTATCAAAGAATAACAAGGAGGTATAATTAGCAGTTAGTCATGGAAACATCACAATAATTACAAAAGAAGAAAGTGAGTTGAGCCTAAAGATACCTTTATGTTCTTTCTCAATGGTACCATCCACTACAGACTAAATAGCTTGATTATATCATATATTTAGATAGGCCACGTCCGCTTAAATACCCCTTACATTGGTACAATCACTAAGTAATATAACGGAAATTCATCCTCTAACACAAATACCATCCCAATTGAAAAAAAAAAAAAAGTTGTTTTCAGAGGTTTCCCCCCATCTTCTTGCATAAAGAAATCTTATAATAAAATATTAAAAGATGGAGGGCCAGTCTCTTAGGGTGTAAGAGGCTAACCCGTCGGGATACTGAACAGGTCTGCTGGCAGTGGGTACCAGCCTGTGGTATGACTAGGTAAAACTGTCGAAGTACTGAACAGGCTTGCTGGCAGTGGGGCATTCTACCTAGCAAGGATGGTAATCTGACAAAAAATAAATAATAAATTTAAACTTGTCCTGATGTACGAAATTACTTGCAGATAAAGCTGGCATGAGGTATGTGTGGTTAAGCTAAGGTTAATGAACTCCATAAAATTTCCATTGGGAAATAACTCTAAGACTATCTTGAAACTCTCTTTCCTATCTCTTCTTATCTATATATAAGATCTCTTATCCTATAGGTGGGGCCATATTCTAACTGGCTCGTTAGACCAATCTATGAAATTTATCTTTACACTTGACATACAATAAATCTTCGGCTATTAGGGAATACTGGCTAGTTTCCTATACTTTTGATTGTGAGGTGTCACAATACTTAGGTGTGGGGGGGGTTCATGAGCTGAAAAATGATCATTGGCTAGAGAAATATATATTTGCAAGAGTTTTTGTATTATTTCCATGATACAGGTTATTACATTGATATTCATTCTTATTTTTAAAAGTGCTCAACTCTTGTGTGTTATAAATTACTAAACATATACTTAACGTACCACTCTTTATCGGTTTATCTTTCATTACAAGATGTACATTGTAGGTTTGACATTATATGTCATATGCAAGAGGATTGAGTGAGCATGGTGGAAAAATCAACAACAATGGAGCATTCTGCCTCTGCTCATTAACCACTGTGATTGTCAAAAACACTTCAAATTTGCATTCTATCCATTATAAGAAGTGAAAATGTACTTAACACAGAGGTACAATATGAAGTACCATATGAGGTGCCATATGAAATACTGTATGAGGTGTCAAACGAAGTACCATATGAATTACACACCAGTAACTGACCTAGATTCCAGGTAACTAAAAATCAATTACATTCAATTGAATTGGTTGCAGGCAATTGATTGAATATGATTTATATGTTTATGATCAAATGTCCAAGTCAAAAGAGTTGGACATTGATCTAACTGTGCATCATTGCATTGCCCCCCAAAACAATCCTCCGAATTCAAAATTTCCCACACATGGAAGTTCGTGCACACATGTGTGCAACCTACTCCACTATAGGCGCATTCAAAATCGGGTTGGGCAACCATTATCTCAATTCACCCTTGCCATTTTCTTTGCCCCGCGTTAAGAAATCATGCCCAACCTCTGCCATTTATTCCCCTATTCAAATCGCATTCGACCCATGCCCAATTTTTTCCATCTCTTGGCTCGATCACACCCTTGGCTGGTGAATTTCTCCTTTGTCACAATGCCTAGGAGGTACGAACCCTCTTCTTATGCGGATCCTTTTTCCATTCCTGAATTTGCACAATGTAGAGAAGTGTTTTTGCGCGTAGGTTGGGGGCCATTTTTGTCTAACTTCTAGGGCCATGATCATGGCCTCTCCATGCAATTTTTTGTTGATTTCGATGGGAATACAACACACATGGGGTCTCTTTCCTTTGAAGTCTTAGAAGAGTCCATTGCTGCAGCCACAAAGCTCCCAAAAATGGGAGATAGATGGTTCAAAAACCACCAACTGTCGCGCTCAAGTTATAACAGGGTTTTTAAGCCCGAATTCGAGAATATTTCAGGAGAAAAAGGATATTCTAGGGAGTGGATAAAGGTGTAATTGATCAACCCCCTCATTTTCATCACAAGTTTTATTACATGCAAAGGTAGATACTCCACTTTCAAATCTTGTCATTTCAGATTGTTGGCTCATTTTATGTTCAACAAACCTTTTAACTTCCCCTTCTATTTTCTAAAAATCTTGGAGAAGATGTCCTCTCAAGTGAGGAAGAATGTGACTAACCCCCACAATAGTCTCTTTCACCGTGGCTTGATCAAACTCCATGTTTTAGCCGAACTAGAGAAACATGGGCAAACTTGGGATGCCTTTATCTATCAATTTGCAAACCCTCACTTGATAATTAGGACCAACAAAAATCCACTTAGCCTAAGAACTATCTCTCCATCCAAGCCTCGCTCTCCAAGAACTCCAAACCCCCTTGTACAAACCCCCTCTTTGCTGGAACAATACAAAAATATTGATGATATCCCTACTTCCTCATCGGGTAAAAAGACCAAGAGAAAAGACCAAAAGAAGCCTATTTTTAACCCCACAATGCCTTCAATCTCTCTTGATACCACACCTAAAAATATCCAAGAAGTAATCCAACGAGACTTTCCCATCGTTCCCACAAATAGGAGGGGAGCCAATCGAAAGAGTACCTAGAGCACAAGAAAAAAAACTTATGCAAAACCCTTGCCTGCTTCGGATCCTATCCAAGTGTCCTCCGACCTTGAGAGCCCTCACATGAGACTTAGGGAAGTTTCTTTGGATGGATTAGAGCCATTAAGAAAGACAAAATCAGAACCTACCTCTCCTTACCAATTCCTCATCTCTCCTACTTCACCCATGCCTAATCTAGATCCTAAAACTAATAGATTGTCCACATCCCTCAAAGGATCTAAGCTTCCCTCAGAGATCATTGATTCTGCCCCAGCCATTGAGAAGCTACAAAAAGAAAACCATCAACTTCTCCAATAGCTGGAACAAAGGAAGACAATAGACACACACCTTCATCATGATAATGAAGTCCTCCAAGAAAAGGTTAAATCCCTTCAATGGTTGGTTGATGAGATGACCAAATCCAACCACAACCTCAGAGAACAACTGAAACAACACAAGAGGCACAAGGAAAAGTCTTCACAACAAGAAGGAGAGGCTTCCAAAGCTGATCCTCCTCAACAAGCCTAGTTATGAGGGGTAATTTCTTTTTGTTTGCAGTGGGACCTGGAAAATCGTAAGTGTGGGGGTAATGTTAGGCCCAAGATATGATCAATTTTATGACAGTTATTAGACACTTTTTCCGAATGTACATATGTGTTTTTCATGTTTTAGAGAAGATTTTTGAAGAATTTTGTGCTAAAACGATATGATCTACACTAGGTATGTATGATTCATGTTTAATGTTGATATTGAGTATAATTCATCACGTTTTTATGTTTCCAAGGATCTAATTCACATTTTTTGGTGTTACAGGGTAAAAATGCATCATGTTTCTGCTTCTGACACTCAGTCCGACACTCCTTCTAGTACTCAATCCGGTACCCGATCCGACGCTTCATCTAGCACTGCGTCTTGCACAAAACCCGTGGACGATTTGGCGATTATGGTATTAGTGGCTAGTGGTGGGTGAATCAGGAACATGGGTTTTGCTCGTGCTTTCCCCCTCCAGCTACTAAACCCTTGAAAACTCAGTTTAAGTTGTTAAGAAGGGTGATTATTGTCTCACTCTATTTCGGTAGTTAGGGCACCATTAATGTAATTTGCTGATTTTAGAAGTAGTTTGACCCTCCTTTGATCGACCACTTGGTCTGTAAATATTATAAATACCAATGTAGTGGTCATATAGAAGTTAAGCAGTTGAAGTATCAGTGTGATAGAGAAAAACATGATTTTACTATGTTTTTCCATTTTTCATTGCCAGATTATATAAAAACTATGTTTTTGAATTTTCATGGTGAAATCGAATTGCTGAGTTTGTGGTGTGATTTTAGGAAGTGACCACGACTTGTTGGGGGGCCCACCAACAATCTGGTAACTGTTCTTTAAGTTTTTTAGGCATTTTATAGTTTAGTTGTCTCGTTTTATTTCCTGTACATGCATTATTATTTTGTTAATTAATTTGTTGTTGTAGTTTAATTGTCTTAACTTTCTTTTGCAGGTTAGTATGAAGGCTTGTGTTAGTATGCGTTGATATTGTAGTTAGGAACGAATTTGCAAATTCATAGACTAACCCCATGTGCAATTAGATATTAGATTGTGTCTTATTTATGCTTTTAGAATTAAGTTTAAAAATAGAGTTTGAAATAAAATAGAACAAATTTTTATTGCATGTCTTGTTTAACAAGGATTTGATGGATGGATAGGATTAGTTTCAGTTTCAGTTGTTGGTTAATGTATTTGGTAGTTTACTTTTTAATGTCATATTTTAATTTCTGTTCTTAAGCATTTTCCTTATTGCAGTTTGAATTGTTAAGATAGATATAACATAGTTTCACTTTATGTATTTTCTTTCCTCGAATTAGATTGCAATTACAATTCTTAGTTAATTGTTGAGTTTGAGTATGAAGTACAATTATGATCTTGTTATATTGTTGATGGTTAATAAATGAATATGCAGAGTAATTAACATTGTTTCCATAATGGCTAAATTCTCATTGGATTGTTTAATCCATACCTTTCACTTTGCTATTGAGATCAGTGTTGAGCTTATACCATTTGAATTATCCTTTGTTGTCAAGTGCCATCAAGATATTATCAGACACCGGAGACATTCACACAACCACCAACACTATATTTGAGTTGTCACGGGTTAAAAGATAGTTTCCTACTTTCGTAGATCAGAAGATATAATTTATTGCTTTCATAGATAGTTTTATTGTTGTTGTAGGGTAGATAGTCTTTTGCTTTGATAGGTTAAAAAACAATTTGTGTATCATAGATTAAAAGTTAGTTGTTAGTTCTTCTTACTTTCAATTAAATAGATTTCCTTTTATGAATTAGAAATAGTTTGAAGTTTGAATTAAGAATATAGTTCACTTGCCTCTTAGGTTAGATAGTTGTTCAATGAGAAGTCTTAATTATTTTACTTGTAGTAGAAGTTATCTTAGAGTAGTTAGTTGTTTACCTGCTTTAATAGGTTAGCTAGTTGTTTTGCTTACTTATCTATTCTTGCTTTGATAGTATAGTTGCTTGTTTATTTACTTGCTTTCATAGGGTAGTTGCTCATTAAATTTAGGTGGGATAGTGAAAGTAGTTTTCTTTTTCTATTTTCTTATTGTTATGCTAAGTAGTTTATTTTTGTTATTTTCTTATTGTTATGCTTAATAGTTGATTTTTCTTATTGGTATGAACTAGTTTGCTTCAAGTAGGGTTTTTACTTGTTTTTTTAGAACTATCCATTGATCCTTGATCCAAAAGTACTTAGGCTACATAGTTTTAAGTTGCTTAGTAGGGTTTTCTCATTAGATAGCTTTGCTTGAATAGATTAACCCTTATATAGCAACTTCCTTAGTTAGACTATACTACTAACAACCCTTCTACTTTTGGCATATATTTTTCTACAACTCTAAGTTTACTTACCCCGAGTTGACAATTTAATTGAGGGTTTTTAGTGCATATAGAACACCCATTAGTAAGCATATAAACAACGCTTTAAAACCACATATAAATGAATTTTTAGCAATGTCAAATCCTCTAATCACAGAGGCTTTGTATATAAAAAGGTCTATCATAAACAAAATTCCAACAACTTGCGATCATATAATACATTTTCTCTATTAATGCCCCCTCCAAGTGTAATACAGACCTATTAATACTTAGTGCCATTGCTTTGTAGAGGGAAGATTTCTTCCATCCAACCAAACATACAACAGATAGAAACAAACCTTGAAACACGGGGAAAATGTCCACTGCAATTATTCCGACAACTAAAATATATTACAGTACTTTGCACTGTAATAAAAATACACAAGCAGTGAACATTTCATGTCAATGTCTCATTTACTGAACGATAAGAAATAACAATTTAAATCCAAATGTCTAATTCCAATGGCATGGACTGAGATACCAATTACGATTCCTCCAAAAGTCAAGATAGCTTCCATTTTCAACAAAGAAGGGCTTAAAAGTATGAAGACTCATAAATATAATAGAATTAACGATACCCAAGAAAACTGATAAGAACACAACAAAAATATCATAGCAAAAAAACAATTTGAACTTGCATCTTCATTCTTGTGATTAGTTGCCTATACCTTAGATTGAGACTCTACACTCTTAACTATATTGTAATATTCACATAGCTCATACGGGTAAGATATGAAGCTGATTCCATTTCTTTATCTCTTTCTTAATCAGAGTAAGTAAAACCCATATGTATTGGATAAGAGTATATACCCTTTGAAAGACCCTTGTTAATTATCTATTACCCTTTGTATCTACACAAGCATTTAGTTCAATATGAGCTTCTATTACCCTTTGGATAGGATACTAGTTGAAGATGGTGATGTATTACCCTTTGTATTTACACAAACATTGGAATCACCCGGCCAAGTCCTGGTTGTCCATGGGGTTTCTGACAGGATAGATCTACCAAAATGATTCAGAGGCCATTCTCAACCCCTGTATTGATGGGGTCATTGGAATAAGGTCAGTAAGAATATAAACAACGCTTTATAACTACATATAAATGAATGTTTAGCAACATCAAATCATCTAATCACAGACACTTAGTATATAAAAAGGTTCACCATAAACAGAATTCAAACAACTTGCAATCATATAATACATTTTCTCTATTAATGTCCCCTCCAAGTGTAATATAGAATTGTTGATAATTAGTACCATTGCTTTGTAGATGGAAGATTTATTTCATCCAACCAAACATACAACAGATAGAAACAAACCTTGAAACACGGGGAAAATGTCCACTGCAATTATTCCCACTACTAAAATATGTTACAGTACTTTTCACTGTAATAAAAAGATACAAGCAGTGAACATTTCATGTCAATGTCTCATTTACATAATGATAAGAAATAACAAATTTAAATCCAAATGTCTAACTCCAATGCCATGGATTGAGATACCAATTACAATTCCTCCAAAAGTCAAGCTAGCTTCCATTTTCAACAAAGAAGGGATTAAAAGTATGAAGACTCAGAAATAGAATAGAATTAACGATACCCAAGAAAACTGATAAGAACACAATGAAAAGATCATAGAAGAAATGCATTTTGAACTTTCATCTTCATTCTTTTGATTACTTTCCTATACCTTAGATTGAGACTCTACACTCTTAACTATATTGTAATATTCACATAGGTCATACGGGTAAGATATGAAGTTGATTCCATTACTTTAGCTCTCTCTTAATCAGGGTAAGTAAGACCCATATATGTATTGGATAAGTGTATATACCCTTTAAAAGACCCTTGTTAATGATCTATTACCCTTTTTATTTACACAATCATTTAGTTGAAGATGAGATTCTATTACACTTTGGATAAGATACTAGTTGAAAATGGTGATGTATTACCCTTTGTATTTACACAAGCATTGAAATCACCCGGCCAAGTCCTGGTTGTCCACGGGTTTTCTGACAGGATGGATCTACCAAAATGATTCAAAGGCCATTCTCAACCCTTGCATCAATGGGGTCACTGGAAGAAGGTCGGTAAGCATATAAACAATGATTTATAACCACATATAAACGAATGTTTAGCATCATCAAATCATCTAATCACAAACGCTTAGTATATAAAAAGGTCTGTCATAAACATAATTCCAACAAATTGCAATCATATAATACATTTTCTCTATTAATGCCCCCTCCAAGTGTAATCCAGACCTGTTGATACTTAGTGCCATTGTTTTTTAGATGGCAGATTTCTTCCATCCAACCAAACATGATGTAAAGTTAATCGTTGATTTTCATGGACTGTGCTCCATACCTATTGGATGCATGAAATTTGATATCCCATATAGATAACCGCTACTCCGTTACCAGACTTTGACCCATGTACTCTTGGTGGATTTACCAAGGTTATTTGTGCTAATATTAAGAAACCAAAATATATTTGAAACTCCACTAGTTATGCATCACCCTACTATAATTGTGTCTAACATAAAGAAAATTTCTATTAATTTTGTCTTATTTTTTTTTCTTTCTTCATAATTTTTGTTGGTTAATGTTGGAGATATTAACTCGTACTTGTCTTTTGCTTAACTTTTCATGAATTTCAAAAGGATAGATATCGAGGAGAGATGTCGACACAATATTCTCCAAACATTCCTCATAAAATCTCTAGGCTGTCCCAAGAAGGAAGAAGAGGAAATCCTTCTTCGACTGAGACTCCGAGTGACCAACGACAATCTCATCAGAGGATATTATCAAACGAGTCTGTGAATAGATTAAATACAGAATGTTCTCAAGAAAGTGCTATGGATGAAACCTTCTTAGATAGGTTGTTCATTGATACTCCTACACTTGAGAATGTAGGGAATACCTCAGGACAAGAGAATATTTTTGG
Source organism: Picea engelmannii (assembly GCA_009831015.1). Taxonomy (NCBI): domain Eukaryota; kingdom Viridiplantae; phylum Streptophyta; class Pinopsida; order Pinales; family Pinaceae; genus Picea; species Picea engelmannii. Next base: position 33,117 of record ML812768.1, read on the forward strand.
TAATTTTATTTGATTTTCTTTATTTTTGTTGTATTTTTGTGTATTTAAATTTATGTCAAGTTAAATGTTGTAATTACTTTAAAATGTGTGTATAGATAATGTGTTTAGAGAAAGGGATGACAATGAAAGAGAGAGTGGGTGTCATGAATATTCTAATCTTGGTGCAGAGGGTAAAGGTGTATTTAAGAGCCCGTGTTATCAAGAAACAAAATATTACACGCCTATGTCCACCTATCCTTCGGATGTTGGTGATGAATTTCCCTGGTAAGGGATTACTGAATAAATGACCCTTGAGCGATGCTCAGGTGTTAAAAGGGGGTTAGAAAATGATTTGGAGGTCTTGGAACTCCCTCAAGAGAGTAAACAAATCTTGCATATTGTTTTTCATTCATTGCAAAACTTTATGGAGGCATATCAAAAGATGGGGCCAACCACTAATAGTTTTGTTGATCTACTGAGGTGGCGGAAGTCAGAAGTGATGGGCCCTAATAAATGAGAGGCAGTAAAAAATAAAGTTTCAAAAGAAAACACAATTTCGATGTTCAATTTCAAATATGGGAGAAAGAGGAAGATGTTGAAGGTGCAATATTTTAAGCACCCCGACATTGCAGGACATCTGTATAACATATTTTTGGCAGCATATGGGAAATTGTCGTGGAATGATGAGGTTCCACACTATTTTTTTTTTTGTTTGTTAATTTGTGCGAGACCTGTTGGCTACGCGATTAACCTGTGGCTTGAGAAACCGCGACTCAGGGGCATCTAAGCCGTCAAAATTACCCGGGGATCGCACCCGGCCTGAGCCACACCAACCCTTAACATGGTTGGTTTTTTTGTCCCCGCAGGTTTCAAACCGGTGACTTTAACATCACAGAGTGACTTAACAACACACTCCGTCACCGACTGTCCTACACCTCGGGGACCAGGTTCCACACTATTTTGCAAGACACTTTTATGTAGAATTTTTCATGGATATGCACCCTGATTATACTAGTCTACCATCCAATTATTATGGGACTGGTAAAGGACGAACATATGATTGAAAATGGGCATATCAAAATGTGACATTGTCGAGGCCTCCACAACCTTTAGTATCTTGCCCAAAAGGGGAATTTTCTTCACATTCAGAGTTGCGAGCTTCATCATAGGTTGGCAAAGAGGTTAGGAATGCAATCGGGGAAAATTTGGAAGCAATTTTTTATGGTGTTGATGTTGGCTTGAACCGTTAGCGAGCGGAAGCCAATTCCCAGACCAAATCTGTTTATAAACCAAATGTGGAGTTAGATACCATGTCAGTAGAAGATCTTAAGGAGTATGCAAAATTTTTTCGTGATGGTTGGAAGAAGGTCATTCAGAATGATGACCCGAACAACAGATTGAAACAAATGTGGAGTTAGATACCATGTCAGTAGAAGATCTTAAGGAGTATGCAAAAAAATTTCGTGATGGTTGGAAGAAGGTCATTCAGAATGATGACCCGAACAACAGATTGGTATGTGTTCTAGTTAGTAAAGTTTTAGGATAGTTTACTTCTAATTTTCGATTTAGATATCATTGTATCTATAGAAATAATCGAGTTGTTATTGTCATTAATTGTAGTGTAGAGATATGTTAAATGAATCTCCATTAAATAGGGGACTTGATTCCACAAGTTTAAATTGGGATGGGTTAAATCAGGTATGTGTTTTCTAATATCCACAGATGAGCACTTTAGTTGTCCAATCTCCAATCTTTTGAATAAGATCAACAACATTTATAATTTTGTATATATGTGAACACATTGAATCCTAGATTTAGTTCTTAGTTTTGTTGTTCACAGATCCATATTCCATTTCCTACTACTTGGGGAGGCTTGTCTCAATTCTCATTGAGAGAGTTTGAAGAGGGTGGGAGTTCACATGTATCATTTAATGTGTTAAAATAATTTAAATTTAATGTGTTAAAATAATTTAAATTTAATGTGTTAAAATCATTTAAATTTAATTTTCAAATTTGAAATGTGTTATATAGGGTAATGTGGAGAAAAGAGTACCTGAGAGTGTGCTTGGGAGAAAAATTGGGATTGAGGAGGAAGCGGAGGAAACACCCATACCCGGGAAGGATGAATCCATTCAGGATGATTCATAAATGTATGTTCATTGAACATTAGTGAGTTTTAATTTTCTTTTATGTTTGGGTTTTATATAAAAGTTTTCAAGATTAGTTTGAATAAACTTATATTTTTTACTTTTATAAAAAAAAAAACTTCTCAAATTTTTAGTTTAGCCTTTCTTATTCAACGCTTTGATCAATTATTTTGAAATATATAGAACCCCTATATAATCTTATCATTGTCTTAAATGGTGTACATTAAAACTTATTTAAGTTTAGATCATGATGAATACCTAATTTTGAACTTGAACATTTGATTATATGAGAACATACTCTATCCGACATAAGAAAAGGGAAAGTTTCTAAATTTTCATTCCTTGCTTTCTTGTCCAAGAATGACGTAGTATGGAATTCCTTGATTTCTTTTCCAAGAATGGCATAGTATGAACATTTGTGTTTTCTACATACAACGAAGTAAATTCCTTTTTGCTAGGGTATTGTCAAACTCTTAACTAAATTGGTTACTAACCACAAAAACCGACATTCAAGTAGATTTACAAATAAGCTATGCATATGTATATGTGAGCTAGCTCATGCATATTTTATATGTGAGATAGCTCACACATATTGTATATGTGAGCTAGCTTACACATAATTTCAAAGAGAAATTGATTATATGTAATATGAATAAATCTCAAAGATGAAAGATTTAAATGGTTTTTGAAGAATGACTTAATATACATGTGTAGATTTGTGTTTTCTTCATGTACATGAAAGATTATATGAGAACATCTATTCCACCACAGTAAGAGGAGATAATTATTTTCTGGAAGAATGATTTTTAAAATCGAGATTTGTGAACTTTCATAGATATAAGTAGTTTTTTGGGAAAATGTCTTAATATGAAGATTTATGAGCCCTTTAATTTGAAAGAGAATTATGGAATTTGATTATACGACCACTACAGAAGATGAGGGGAGTATTTTATTGTTGAGGAGATTAGTATTTTACTATTGAGTAAATAAAATCAAATAACATAACCTGGGATGCGAATTTCACCTAAAGGATTTGGTACTTTATCCACAAGGAGATAAGTATTTGATTGGAAGAATGACTGAATATGGAGATTTGTGAACTTTCTTCATACACAGCTCTATATTTATTTTCAGATTATTATCTAACTCTGAACACAATTTTTTTTTACCAAGAACACAATTTTTTTCTTCAAATTTTTTTAAGATTTTAGATAAGATTTTATAAATTGTTTAAATAATGTATGCTTAATGTGGAGAGTAACTATCTTAAATTTGTTTAGCTATGGTTGGGTATGTTATTATTTCTTATTGTTTATTTAATATTTAGTTAAAGTATATATGCTAATATGTGTTAATTGTTTTTATTATTATTGTTTTTTATTGTTACAGATGTCTAAATTATATTTGGTGGGAAAGAGTATGTTGGAGGATGAGACTTAACTCTTTTGGTATGTATGTCAATTTTTTTTAATCACAATTTTTGAATTCTGGTTTTTTTTTGCGGGTGTGAATTGCAGATATGAAGTGATCTATCTTAAAGTGATGGCTTAGAGTCCAGAATTTTGGAGTTAAATGTCTTAATTTTTTCCATGATCCTAAAATGGATGTGGAACCTATGTATTTGGCGGTGTAATTATTCAAAATTTGATTATATATATATATATATATATATATATATATATATATATATATAAAGTGATGG